>BRZM01003106.1:42370-82903 GCA_033238685.1 Lates japonicus | reverse complement strand
GAGAGAGGATCCGTGTGGCTATCAAAACATGTAAGGACTGCTCAGGGGATGTAAAGGAGAAGTTTCTCAGTGAGGCTGGTGAGTACGAGGTTGTTGCAGTGATTGTTTCCTTTCAAAACACTTTTACTGGTGTACGTTACAGTCGCACGTTCAGCTCTCAGAGTGATGCAACTGTAAAGCCAGCTGGATCGTCACAGCAGGAAATGTAAAAACTTTTCCTTCACTGGTTGCAGGTTAAATCACTTTAGGGATGAAAACATCACAGCTTTAGTCGCAAAAAACATTAAACAGAAACAAGAAATATCAAAATAAAGTGTAATAACAGAAGAGTGTCTCAGTTTGGAACATTTCAGAGTTTTGCAGGTTTCATCAGTCTGAAGATTGCTGTAGTCAACTTCCTGTTGTGTGGCTGTGGCTTTGTGAAAAGGCTTAGACTGGAGGCTGCAGTGGCCTCAGCATTGTTCCAGAGCTGACTTACAATGTGTAGGTTTAGAAAGAAAACAAGCGATTCTTACCTTAGTTGACGGTAACCACGAAGAGCCACTCACCCCGAGAAACACGAATCAAAACTGAAAAGTCACAGAGAGAGAGAGAGAGAGAGAGAGGAACAGCAAACCTCACATGGATGATTTCAGCGATGCAATGTCCTGAAGTTGGCAATTTCTTAAACACCACACGATCAGTGAAATCTAAAGGCGCCACGTGCTTAAATGAACGTCACATTTTGAAATTTCTTGGGTGAAAAGTGGAAATTTTAAAATGTAGTTGTGATGGTGTCAGTGAAACAAGTTGTAGACACAATATCTGATACACTTTGTAACCTGTTAGCAAACAACTGACAATTAGTCACAGAACAACAGTGGCATTCAACTGAATGTGTGCGCTGTCCATGAAATCTCGAAGAGACCTTAGAAGTCCTATTCAGTATCAATATTATCGCTATTTCTTCGACTCTGGCCGAGGACTGTAAGAGTTAAAACAGGAAACATGACTTGTGTCTTCAAATGTCTGTCATTTCCTTCTGCTGATATTAATAAATCCTCAAAATGTGATATGTTACTAATCAGAGGTGTATTGCTCTGACTGTTGCAGCACTGATGAAAAATCTGGATCATCCCCACATTGTGCGACTCATCGGGGTCATTGAGGTCGATCCTGTCTGGATCGTCATGGAACTCTACGAACATGGAGAGGTGTGTGTTTGTGTTTGTATGTGTTTGCTTGAATGGAATGATTTGCCTGTTTGTGTGCTGATCATGAAACTGTGTTAAAAGCCAGGCTACATAGCCAACGTTAGCATTAACAGCTGTTTGAATACCAGTCTTGAAGAAACATTGTGAGTCCAGTATCAAACTTAATTCTTTTATTCACCAAGAGCTGTCTGCAGTGGTGGAAAGTGATTATAAATCTAATCTAATCTAATCTAAACTCAACAATGGCTGAAGCTCATGGCAAGAGATTATGTTTGGCAGCAGAGAAACTTAGAAAGTTGAAGGTTATTGTCTTGTAAAAAAGCAGGTGTTTTCACTTCAACAGCTGGGGAACTATCTGGTGGAGCAGCAGTATATCCTGACTGGAACAACGTTAATCCTGTACTGTCTACAAATCTGCAAAGCCTTGGCTTACCTGGAAGGACTCAACATGGTGCACAGGTAACACAGCCTCATGTATTTGTGACATTTCTTCTTCTGCTGTCTTTACATTTAACTAAAAAGTGTGCTTTCAACAAGTAGAGTAAAAAAACACAAAAACAGTTGCCTTCCTTCCCCTGAGATACTTTATATTTCACCTTGTTATATTTATGGTGTTTTATTTTGGTGTACCGTATGATGTTTTTGGTCTCTGTCCTGACTGTGTGCTGCAGAGATATAGCAGTGAGAAACGTCTTGGTGGCGTCACCTGATTGTGTCAAGCTCGGCGACTTCGGTTTGTCTCGCTATGTTGATGAACAAGAGTACTATAAAGGTACACACGCTTACATGCAGATGTCTGTGGTCAACATTTCAGAGAACTGCAGTGTAGAGGAAACTCATTCAGCTTTACTGAAGTTCTTAATTTCTTTCCTGTTTAATGAGGTAGAAGTCCATATGGTGGTAATTTATCTTCATCATGCATGCACACTATTTCAGTTCTTATTTTTGTCCATTTCTCTTGAAATATTTCTCCCCTGTTTGCAGCCTCAGTCAGTCGATTACCAATCAAATGGATGGCGCCTGAATCCATCAACTTCAGACGCTTCACCACAGCCAGTGACGTCTGGATGTTTGGTGAGAAACACTCTTCTATAAACAGATTTTCAGTATGTGGGTTGTGGTGAATTGCATTATATTAGCATGCGCTTCTAATACATGTGTATATAAATATGGAGTCTGCAAGAACTAGTCTAGAAAAAGACTCTGAGACACCAGCAGATGAGATGAATGATGGATTTTAATGTTAAATACAGTCTTTATTGCATATTTTCATGAGAGTCGCGGGATACATTACTGATAAGTAGTACTTGACTGCTCGATGAATATTAAATTGTGTTATAATTGTCGATACTTTACCGATTGACTGAAATACACGAGACTCCTTTAGCGCTTATACATACGTGCCTGGTGCGTTCATCTAGCCGCGTGGAGATTCTCTCGATGGCCCAGGCAGTCGCTCTTCGGCCGGAGAATTTACAGGGGTGATAAATTAGCCGAGTCAGGAGTACATTTCAAAATTAGCTCGCTCCCGCTCATCATTCACTCTCGCTCACCGCTGCCGGGTTCTACGAGGCCGAGACGCCCAGCCTCAGCCAGCCTGCCTGCTCGGCACACACGCACACACACACCTCGGCACGCCAGAGGCTTCTGATTTCGCGGAGTATTAAAGATGTAGTCACCGATCGATGCCCGCGCATTCTGATGTTGAGATTCACAGATGGAGCGGAGCAGGAGAGTGAGCCGACAGCTACCACCCCTTACCAGCCATACTCACTCACGACGATTTGAGGCACACGACACACGTAATATTTGATTTAATGGCGCCTGATGCGCCTCACGACGCCCCACCACCACACGCCTCTCCCCGCCCCACCAGCCGCCCAGACGGCTGGCGCGGCCACTCTCCCCGGCCCTCACCATGCGCGCCCAAACACACACACACATAACCGAATGCTCATACATAATGCACATGCAATGAGATTAATTGAGTCGCCGTAATTTTAGCTCGGCAATGCTCTGTACCCATTGGCGAAGTAATGCTTCATATCGATATTTAGGACATACACGACTAAATTACTACATCATTGGTCACGAGGGAGGCTGCCAATGTCACGCTCATACGGCACGTCAGAGCTTTTGAAGTCAGAGCGCAAAGTCGTTTAGCCGATTGTTGCATTTTAGCAATTGGCCGAGCTTGAGGCGATTTGAGAATAGTCACGAAAATGCAACGATTTCAGAAACGAGCGAGCCAAGACCGATATAGATGACTGCCCCACCGCCTTGATTACAGGCGGCCGCGCGCACGACGCGGCGCGCGCAGCCAGCAGAGAGGATACCAGCCAGCGTGAGAAGAGAGACGTGAGGAGTTACTCACAAAGACAAAGAAGAGAGAGGCGATGACAACAGCGGCCGAGCAGAGGAGAGACATTCGCAATAGACACACACACACACACACACACACACATTTCGGCCAGATATAGCAGAATATGCCTTCATCGTCGACACAGAAGGCTTCGCGTCAAGATGAAGAGCAGAGCGACGCCCGCCAGAGATCACCAGCACATGACATGCGCCTCGATTACCGCGAGAACCCCGTGAGCGTTCAGCGTCACGACATACCTGATGACTCACATTGCCTCGACCGAACACCACCACTGGCCTGCTTTCGCGCAGACTCTCGCGGCGCGACTCGACCACACACACTGCCCCCCACTTCTCGCATTTGAGCCACCTGGGCCTCGACTACCAGGCAGAGAGATTCTGTGCCGGGTCGGATCCGCCCCGCCCGCCTCGCCTGGCCTGCCCCCCCCGGGCCTGCTCACCACCTTTAGTTAATTTCCCCATGATTTGGCTGTCGGCTGACCAGCACATTGAGGATGGGGCTGAGGGTGGGTGATGATCATCTTGCACGCCGAGGATTACGCAGCTTGATTTTCTCACACAGCGCAGCAGCATGTGCTGCCTTCAATTCTCACGATGGCCACACATTTCTCAATTTCACCATACCACACTTCTGCCCTCGCAGCCTCCGAGTAGTGCCTGTAGTACGGCGAGTCTGTTTATATCTAATAAAATACTCATAATATTTGTCATTAAATTACCTCGACATTCGATACTAAAGAAGCAGAGTATATTGCACACACCATCAGCAGTGAGCCTCAGATATGCATTTGAAACACGCAAGTAACAATGCCAGACATGCCATCTCTCGCCCTCGCGCGCGCCAGGCCTCAGGCTTCCCACGCCTGGCGAGTCAATACACAGGCAAGAGTAATCAATTTCGAATGCACCACCGGGAGAAACATCATTGAGATTTCACATTTCAAGAAAACACCGGCCAAGCCTCAAACATACCATCAGAAAGTCGAGCGCTCGCGCCAGCCGGTTTCTTGCTTTAAGGCGTGCCGCCGCGCGTCGTGAGGCCCCGCCTCACGAGCCGGACCGATCAGTGATGAGGCTGACACGCTGATGAGATGGCGAACAGTGGCCCACTACACGACACATGCCGCCTCACCAGAGCATTCGCGCGCCGTCAGCAGTTCACTGGCCACCCGCGATCATTTCGCCACTGACTGGCACCACGATTATACCAATTTCTCTCGATGATGCCCCCACCTCAGACCGCGGGCCCAGCCCCGACCATGTCACATTTCGCCTTCGGCACTGCTTCGCCACCAGAGCACGCCTCACTTTCTCCCCTCAGCACACCATCGGCTCGCCTCATTTTGCCACATTATACAACACGCCATGAATCATTGGCATCATCAGCACATAGCCAGTGCCAAGTCTGCAGAGTCATATTTCACGCAATTACCACTGCCCGAGAGGACTGCAGCATGATCAGTCGCTCTTCCTGAGGCTTCGAGACACTTTGATTGAGACCACTTACTATACATCTTTAGCGACGTCATTACATAGCCTCAATGCGAGGCCACCAGACTAACCTCAGACTACAAGAGCCTCAGCACATTTCACTAATGACCCGACTTCAGCATTGAACAATTATAGATCAAACTGCCGTTTCGAACAATGAGAAGGCCGCCTCCGAAGCACCTAATTTCTCGTTAAAACAGCCGCCCCAAATGCCTGGCGAGGCCTCGACTGACCATCACAGCCACCGAGACACCCGCCATGCCTCCAGCTATGCCCAGCTTACAGTGATGCATTGAGCCATCACCATTCCCCAGCGCGCCACCCGACACGGCTCATCGCACAGCACAGCAGGCGGGCACCCCCGCCATCGTTGAACACCACCATTTTACACATCACCATCACACACGCAAAATCACGTGAGCTCCCATGCCCCACCCCGGCCCCCCTCGGCCCATATCTCTCACAATCATGACGCCCCCACCATCTCACAACTGCTCACACCCCGGCCCACCGACCACCATTCATCTCAATCTCCACCAGACCCACGCCACCAAGAATCACGAATGATGATTCAGGACCGATCATCACATTTGACGGCCCACCCCGCACCCATGAGGAGACGCCCACCGCCACCATCGACTCTGCACCGCCGGACGCCGGCAGACAGGCCGGGCCGAGCTTGATTCCGGCCTGAGCCCACCCACATTGATGACCACGGGCTGAGGACAGGCCGACCAGCCTGCCCGCCGCGCGCACCATCTACCACGACCGCACACCGCGATACCCGGCACCCCCATTCCCGCACCACCACTACACCACCTGACAATCACCATGCCACGTGCTGGAGCACACCGCCCACCTCTACTCCCCCGGCCACGGGCTGCACCACACCCCTCAGCACCCGCTGGCCCATTCTCATCTGTCAATCGATCTTTACGCCATCACCACCCCCACCACACACAAATTAATAACGCGCCACAGGCCTGATGATCGCGAGATTCTCATTACGTCCACCAGACCAGACGGACTCCTGAGAATCGCGAGTAATATTATGACGATCGCCCACGGTCAACAAGCTGCCATATAATCATCTCAATTCATCTGATCATTCCATACCACAATCACAGTCTCAACGCACCTGGACGTCAGAATGCACCTTGCATTGAATTAAATCGCTTCAAAGTCGCACTAATGCCATGTGCGTCATTCGCCGAATACATGCCAATATTCTCTCGTTTTCGGCCCCTTTGCAAGTGGTTACTCGAGGGCAAAGCACTCAAAGAATGGCCTTCACTGGTTTCGAAGACTGTCACCATCACCAGGAGATTGATTTACCGCATCTCTGTAACATACTTGTACAACATTCGATAATGCCTCGCAATGAGCACGAGTCAACACGGCTGACTAATTCCACGTATAGGCGTTACGACTTTATTTCGCTCACTTTCATTTTCGACCGTTCACGGCAGACGCCCGAGGCCCCACGATCGAGCTCGCAGTTTCAGTCGCCACCTCACTGTTTCCGCAATTCCTACGATAGCGCACTATTACTGCTTACTACTCACCACCAATTTTCAATGCCCCGCCTGCCCATGCATGCTTCCTTATACGACACGCCCTCGAGGCTTCCCTGAACAATACACAGCGAATACCTGCCACTAGGCCGCAAAATGCCTGCCATGCTCATTCTCCGACTTCCTGTCACATTGCAGCTAGCCTTTGCCCACAGAATACTGCTCGTAGCAGCGACACCTGCCTTGCGATTACATCGCTTTGATATGCGGACATGCTTCAGAAGCGCATCGCCCCTGACACCACCGGAGAGAACAGCCAGCCGCTGAAGGCGATTCTCAAGGTTTCGCCATCGCCGTGGTGAAGCCGCAATACCCACTTTGGCGGCATTGTTTCATTATTACATGATTGAATCGCCTACTTTTATTACGTACGAGTCGATACCGATCAGTAGCTTGCGCTCACACCCCGCCGCTAAATTTCAGGCGCTGCTCTGCCTCGGCCGAAGGCCGCTCGCGAGAAGTGAGGCGTCATTTGACACCCCATGAGCTCAGTCTACTGCGAGGGGTTCATCGCAGCCTCGATGACCATCGGACCACAGCTCTCATTATCACTGGCTCATTACCACCACTGTCATTATTCGAGCACTTCATCATGAATCTCGCCGCCGACATGCAGCCGCCTGATGTGACGCCCAGGCCACGCCGCGCCTCCAGCCTCTGATGAGACGGCGATTACTCACTCTCCCACGGGCCACCGAGACGCCCCCACGCCATGCCCCTAGGCGCCCGCACACGGGATGAGCGTACACGAAAAGGAAGACAGGAGCTGGTATATGCACGATGCTCGATGGCCATGATGCAAATACACAGGCTCCAGCGTACGCGGCTTGAGTTTCCTGAGGTCAGACGACGGTGGAGATGATTATGGCGACGACCGCTGATGGCTCAGGACCAGACTTCATATGGATTTCGGCATGAGACTTATAGACGCTTCTGTCAGATTACGAAGAGAATTCCTGAGAGGCGGGAGGAGCTACAAATTGAACATTGAAGCTTTTTAAATATCGACATTAGAAGTAGGCTGCCGATCGAATAAGAGCCCGAAGAGCCTGAAATTTAATTACGATCATTCGCTCAGTAATGGCGGGCCTGATTGGGGCCTGACGTAGCTTCCCGACTCTCTGCCCATTCTTTAAATTAGCCTCACTGGTGCTACCACCTGGTTTGTAAGGCATTACGCCTACATAAAGATTTCCCGGCTGCCACGCGCCAACACCGGCCACTGTTTTGAGGCCGACTTCGACACCGAGCTTTGCGACATGCGCGTTTATTACTCATTGCCAGTCACGCTGCCTCAAGGCGCAACGGCGAATGCGCCGATTTCGCATGCAGCCAGACGCCAGCGCGATATTTTCACCGCACGATGAGGCCACCGCACGCGCCGGAGCACTACCTACCGTCGCCCGGAGCTCATTCGCGAATACCGCTACCGCATCGCCTCTGCTACGAGATGGGCGAACATACCGGTCACGTAATCGCCCGCATATTCCACATCGGCCGCGAGCATGCTTCCCGAAAAGGCAACGACAAAATTGCGAGCCTGATATTTGCAGACGACATTTATTGCGGCGATAATAGGCGCCGATAGATTTCGCAAGCCGAACATCACATCAGCTCACCGGGCGGCCGCCAACGATTCAAAAATTTCTGATCACTTTCTCTCAGCCCCTCACATTATTACCCGCGCCCATACAAGAGTATACCGATTCTCACATCGCCATACTACGAGGCATGAGATGCCCTGAGCATGAATACACTTCGTGATCAATGCCCATCATTGCCGATAACCGCCGCCACCGCAGACGTCAAGACGAGGAAAATAGGGCAGCCGATATGACCGGCCTGACCGCGATGCTTACGTCGGCCGCGCCACTGACCACTCAAGATGGCAGGTGGCGCATACTTGGTCTCACCTCCCGTCACAGCGTGGCCGCTCTAAAGCTCTGTTTCAATTTCCACCCCCAGCCGCAGCGACAGTCGAGCTCATGAAGAACACCGAGCACGATGATGACTACATGGGTTTCTATGACCAATACCTCATTCTAATAGTTTTGACTGGCACACAGACAGATGCTCGAGGATGCACTTAGCGATCTCTGACGCCGACGATTTGAGCGGGCCGACACAGAGATATGATACTTTCAGGCTTGAGGGCTTGATGATTTATCATTTCGCCGCCATCGAATGCACACCGATTTCCACCCGCACGTCGAAACTAAATAGCAAAACGAGAGTGATGGCCAATTTCTATCTCGAACACCTATCGCTCATCATCACCTATCATCACTTCATTCTCAACGGCCTCATTGATGCCCACACCTCGCGATCACGACACACTCCCCATACCGCCGCCACCGCTCACACACCATTACATTTCTCATTTACCTGCCTTACAGAGTCGCACAACGTGCCACCCAATCACAATGGCCTCCCTAGCACATTCTGACTCGATCATAGCTGATCAATTAGCCCTAGGCCTCCAGACTCGACCTCATGCATGATGAGTCTGACCAGTCATGAATTGACCACTGAGATCGAACGACGAGGCATCACGAGCCTCTCACACGAATCAGCCCAATGATCGCCCATCCAGCTCAGCCCCTCACGTCACTCCCTCAAACCAGGCTCACACCCAAGAGTTTAACGCTCACCACGCAGAATCGCTCACGCCTGCACATGAATCACACACTATTACTCCAGCTTCATCTGAGGCCGATATGCCCTTTGGTTGGCATAGCTCGAATACGACCGCATATCACATCACCGCTCGAGATTCACCTAGTCTCGACTGCAACAGCAGCGTCAGCACATGCCCAGCCTGAGTCACAGCACCGATGACACTGGTCGGGCCATTGACCGTACTGCATTATACCACCAGTCAACGGGCCACACACACACCCCGCCTCCAACAGCAAATGCCATGACTAAATTTCAGGAACTAACTGGCTCAGCCATTCCAGTCATCAGGCCGGGACTACAATTACAACATCAAAGATTTTCAACAGCGCATGACAGGCCCCTCTCAAGAGCCCTGACCAGCACCATCTGTCACCCCTGGCTCTAAATATCTCCGCACCTACCCGGTCAGCCCGCCAGCCCTCCGGCCGCAGTCATCTCATTCGATCTTGTGCCTGACGAATCATCTCAAGAGCCCATTCTGCCACTCACAATCTGCACAGCCATTATTTCCCCTCGCCACCCAGTCCATCGGCCACCAATGAAACACCTGAGCTTTTTGAGGCCCCGCCCGTCGCGAATATGCATACATACCGCCTCATGCCCGGCTCAGTGCGAAGCCGCTCGGCCAAGTAGCAGCAGCCTCCCTGGCCTCGACAGAAATACTGTCAGACCACTCACTAGGCGAGTATCATACTATTTATACGGCCGCATTTCGCATCATTTCAAATATGAGCAGTCGATACGGCTAGATCAGATGACAGAATATAATATTGCCCTGCACCGAAAGCTCACCGATTCGATATCACATTATGCCCACAGGGCTACACTGAGAATATTGACCGCATATATATCAACAGAAGACTATGCGCGCATTACATTCTAGAAGTACTTCCTTTAGCTGCCAGACACGGCAGAGGCCACCTGACAGGCGCACTTTCGCGCTAGCCTTATTACACGCCCGGATTACTACCAGCACAGCCAAATCTCATGATCGAGTGATTCAAACATTTGCCGACAGCTCATTATCACGCAAGCACGGCGCATTTCAGCAGCCTCGACGCCAACAGCCTGACCTCAGCTCACCTCTCGAATGACACCTCACGCAGGCTCATTCCTCCCACGCCATTTATGGAGGCTTCACGTACTCTCCTCATTCACCTCACGCCTCCAGCAGCGACAATGCCTCAGGAATAATCGCCACGATGAAAACGATACCGTACAATAATTTACTCGATACACTGATCACACGCATTGGTCATAATTATCATTGCCTCGATAGCCTCGCGACGTAATACACCCGCAATACCGACTCGACACGATATCTCGACTCACAATGCTCCATACACGCACGGGCAGCGAAGAGCAGAATTCCACCCACCTTGTGCCACACCAGAAAGGGCACTGAGCAACCAGCCTCAGGTTCATCTGCGCATGCGCCAGCGGTCAGGGCAGACGCAATATCACCGCCGGCGAGCCAAGGCCTGTCGCCAGCCCCGATAAGTCATTGGTCAATTTCGCCACCAAGATTAAATAACACAAATTATCACAGCCTCACAGAATTCAGATTACTTAAGGACGCGGCCACGGCCTACAAACAAAATGCCAAGAGATGAGGCCAGGCCGCGATTTTCCAGCCCTGCAGCAGAGATAGTAGTCAGCAGGCGCTTGATCGACATCGCGAAGAGAACGATATTTTAACACGACTTATAACAATGCCCTCTACTTCCACACTTACACACACATACACACACACACACATTTCATTCTCGTTAATAAGAGAAATGAGAGTCGCTACTGGAATTGCCGAATCAAGCCACAGGCAACACAGCCGGATTTTTACGCATGGCAAGCAAGTAATGAGTTCTACCTCGACTTTGAGATACACTGATTTGCCAGCCTCGCCTCCCCGCCGCCAGCAGCGATTACAGTATTACATTATTTAGCTATTATATTACAATTTTATATTTATGACAATGAATCGCGGCTCTGTTCCACATCGCTACACGAAAGTAGAAGTAATAGTACACGACCATTAATGAGTCAAAGAGTATTGGAGAGGCAATCTTTGTCACAGACGCCTCAAGAGTTCGGATGCTTCATAATAACGGCGGCATTTAAAAATAATACACAGAAGTTTGTGCTACATTCCACACATATATATCATATGTCACAATTGCCCGAAGCATAATTAATGAAATATCGATGACTATCATAGTTGGTTATGCCTCAGTTTCGCACATGATACATTTCATATTATTCGACGGCGGGGAATGCATGACATGAAGAAGTTTCTCAATAAGCTCGCGAAGCGAATTCTTACTGCGATTAATTGCAGACGGCCGTTCATCGACGAGACACAGAGCGATGATGCCGACATGGCGGCGCCCACGGCCTCGATGAGATTTCAACATTCGCCATGAGGGCATTACTCCGAGACGGCGCCTTCGAGATACCGCGTCCCCAGCGCCCGCAACAGTCGACGGCGCGAGCTTTCACGATATGCACTTTCGACCACCGCAGCTTAGTCGTCGATTCACCGCCGAGCATACCCCTCACACAAGGCTGACTCATCATCTCCGCCAGTATCTCAGCGCACGCCACCGCCCCAGGCCCCCGCCTGCCGGCACGACGCCCAAGACACTGAGGGAGACGCATCACGATAGTCGATCTGACGCCTGAGGGCCCGACTACTGCAGAGGCGACGGCCATGATTGACACTGATCAGGACCCAGAGTGATTAACACTGACCCTTGCCAGCCCCTGCCTGATACTGAAAAAGAGAGCGCAATGCTTTTGTTACGCAGGCAGCTCAACACATACTTCGATGACTTTCGCCGCGTCGCAGCACCGACTTCTCTGTACCGGCGCCTTCATATCATGAGAAACACGACGCATGCATTCACATGCCATTTTCCTCGCATTTCTGCTTCACTTACTGACGAACCATGCTCGCGCGCAGCCAGGGGAATACTCATGAAAGCGTGAGTTTGACCGCGGTCGACCGAGGTCGCCCATATTGCGTCGATCACACTCGCCCACTATCGCCTCGGGAGCTCACCAGGAATAGCTCGCGCGAGGCTTTAGTACACACTCGAGATTACAGCATTATACGCGCAGCTCGCGCTCAGAGATTCGGCCACCCCTCACCTCATTTCAGCATGAGCACCGGAACGGCATATTTCATAGCGGCGCCGCACCGCAGCGTGTCTGCCAATTTCGGCGCGACCACTGATTGAAAACAGGCCGGCACCAGGTCGCCTCACGGACATTTCAGACGGCCATTAGCGTCGCGCCGCACGCGCTCGCCAATGCACTTAAACTCGACAGGCTAAACAGCTGGAATATTAGCAGGCCATCAGCTCTGCCACACGATGCAGCAGTCACATTCTGGCAGCTGAAGTGATGCAAATTTCTCCATAACTCGTCTGACACATAAAATTAGCTCGCGCGGCGCAATTACTTTGCCTTCATAATACACACTCACTATCAAATACTCATGCCGGTATTTAGCAAGTCGATCTCGGTCAGTTGAATAATAACAATTCCACAGCCATAGCTATCAACACGAGGCCCTGCCCAGCTCATACCCATGTCACATGATATTTTAGCATCGATTCTCGCACTGACGGCCACATATTCCACGCCAGTCAGCACTGAAGGCATACCATCTACCTCAATTCCCCACTCAAATCGCATTCTCGCCGCCTCGCCGCCCCTCTGGCATGAATTACTGTCAAAACACAGCAGCATACCGCCTCACACACTCCACCACCTCCCCACCACATGATCGCGATGATTTGCGATGATCACATGCCTTGAGGCCAGACATTTCCAGAGAGCTCAGTCAGACCATCAGTGCGGAGACCGCCAGGCTGGTATGGTCAACTCCGCGACACCACTGGCCTGTTCGATGACCCTGTACTGCATAGCGACGGAGGCGAGCGATCGCCTCGCCCCTGTACGCAAAACATTTCACCGCTTCAATACGCCTTTCTCAGGCCGAGTGACAGCCGAGCCGGAGGAAATTACCGCACATTTTATGCCGGATCACATGAGCCGCCGGAGCGAAGAAATGTTGGTCAACATGAAATGCGTGACTTTGAGAAGCTCGATGAATGTGCTCATGACTCACCACAGAAGATGATCACAATGGCTTCAACGTGAACAGACACAAGCACAACCGCAGTCACACTTTCATACGACATGACTCCACTGAGGCGAATGCATTTTCCAGGAGCACATACACCGAGCACTACCGCAGATGCAACACAGGCGCTTGAGACTGTGATTCCCTGCACCACTTGACCGCAAGGAAAGTGGCTCATCACACACCACCGCCCTCACACAACCTCACCATCCACAGGCCAGCAATACTACTATAAAATGGATTTGCCAACACAAGATTCAATTTCTGCGCACACGCCAGAGAGGAGGAGAGAGAGAGGCCCATCCAGTCGCTAATTAGCTCACTGGACAGCTCGAAATATCGAGGATGTACCGCTACCTGTCAGATTGGTCGATGACTGAAGCCCAACAACTCCACTTCCTCTGAGCATCATGATCACTCCACATAGTTAACATAAACATGTCGAGACTGAAGAGCACTCGACAGGACGCAGAGTTTAGATAAGATTATGGTCACACTATTATTTCCGTTATTTGACACTGGCCTTCGATGAATGACTTGACCTCCGGCAGAACATGCATCACCACGCAAACACATGACACGCCCACAACGCCCACGGTTCCGCCATGACATATACTGCCACCGGGGTTATTCATAACATCACCGCTGGTTACCATTGGCTCAGGAATGACACCACCATTTCCTGAAAGACTTCGCTCAACACTGACGACTCATCGCATGAATCGAATGACATCACATCACATAACCCTCGACACTCGTCAGCAAGTGAAATTACATTTAATTGAGGGCACACAGCCTCGAGCTGACGCCCGCACTGTGCCAAAAAGAGAAAAGGTGAGGCAGATCACTATCAGCAGTTGGCCATCTCACTTCACGTGGCCCTGATGAGCGATACCGGGCATGCCAGACACTGGCCGACGCTTTTTATTAGTTTCATTATCACATAATGAATTTGACTGGCTATCATGTTTCATTTTATAGTCGCGGCTCTCCCATTTCGTTTCGGCAATGTGGCGCTCACGTTGAGTCAACAGAGGCTGAGCTGAGACATTATGTTTTGCAGAAAATTACGAAACAATGGCTTCACTGTGGCGATGCGAGAGACTTTGAGCATGGATGCCCAGGCCAGGCGGAGTGAGCTCATTTCATTCGCACACACACAGAGTTCATGCTATGAAGGTACAGCCTGGTCAGAGAGAAGAGATCGAATTCCCGCACCACAAATTACGCCCACTCATTCCTCACCGTGGCTCACAGCTACTCGCGCCCTCACAATGTCTCCATTGGCGTCGATCAACACCCACCCATATACTTATCGCTCTGGCGCTCGAAAATTTCTGGCTCACCGCGTCAATTAGCTTCGTTGTGCGCATGACATACCGGTAGCGCCCTAGCTCATCTCGGTTGTCATCGAATACATCACGACGCGCCGCCGCCTCATGAAAATTAACGCTGTCAAGATGCCCATATTCGATGAATACTTGCTGACACTTTCAGAAGACAGATGCTTTTGCTGAGCTGAAATCTCGCCCATTTGCTGCCTGCGCGCCGCCACCTGACCGCGAGTAGGACTCTGATTTCGATACTCCAGAGAGAATTCCCCAGCCACACCACCTCACCGCAAGGTGACCACACCCCGTGAACAATATTCCCCTTATAAATCATGCCTCTGCTACACCGCCACCCCACTTCGCTCGCTCGGAGATCAGCCCATTTCCCATCAGAGCCTAAAATGCCCCCTGAAGTAGTACCAAGAAGTGACGCCCATGGTAAGCATAATCTCCACTGATACGGAAAAATGACTAATAAAAAAATTTAATACTTACAGAAATAAGCACATATATACACACGCACTCTCGATACCTGCCACTATAATTATATCACGTTCAGTCACCACGTCACGCCCACGACTCACGACACACATTACAGGCCTCCCACACTTCCCACTCCGGCCCGCCCGCGACGCGCCCACAGCGCAGACGACTGCAGCTGCAGTTACTGCCCACGGACTTCCAGAACTGCCACCCCATGACAACCCTGATGAGCGTCGATTTATTTATAAAAAGAAAAGAAAATACACCGCATTCCGGCTACTCTCTCACTTTCTCTCTCTCGATACAGGATTTCTCAGCTCGAAGGTTTCATGAAATTGAAGAAACAGGCATTTCTTCTCAAGAAACAATCTCTGCGCATATATTACCCGCCGAGCTACCATTTACAAATCATACAAAGAACAACAATAAGCTACAGCCTCCTCATCATCACTTGTTTTCTGCAACTAGTCCAAACACATCACTGTTTACTGACCTCAGAGCTCAGCTCAACATCAGAGCCAAACAGAAAATCAAGAGAGTTTGAAGACAGTCAGGGTCAATCAACTCAGAGGTCCCAGTTTGCGAGAGTCAGCAGAGATCGAGTCCTCTCAACAGATGTTGACTGACAGCAGCTGAAACAGATTTAATGATGCCGCAGGTGAGGCAGAAAACAGGTTTGACTCGGCCTGGGCGACTTTGTGTCAGTTTCGGGAATTCAAACTGGTTCTGCTGGACTCTGACTTTGTAAAACCAGCAGAGGCCACGGTGAAGTTTCCAGCCCAGGGAGACAGAGAGGAGTTTGTAGATGAGCCGAGCAGGCGAAGGGTGAAACAACACCACCGTGTTCTTCAGGAAGGGGTAAAGCTGTGGGAGAAAGCGAAAAGCAATCTATAAAGTTACGCAATTTAAACACAAGATATTTCTACACCACTGTAATGAAAAAATGGAAAAGAAAAAGTCGTGTTACTCAGTATTTAAATGTGAATGGGGCTTACCATTGTAGCCTGCCCTAAGAAGGTGATGTGAGATAATATCCGATGGCGGCCAAACCCTGAAGTGTTTCCAACAAAGTATCACGAACCAGTCTGGAGTTTATCACCACAAAGATCTGAAACACACAAACAACAAACTGTAAATAAACTGTAACATTTAGTCACGTCGCAGCTCTTCTTTTCATTATGTCATTACTGCTATTATGGAGGAAAAACATCCATTAGTTGTTTTGTTGTTGTTGTTTTTTAGGGGTGTATGGTGTCAATTATCCCTGAAATGATCAACTAGAAATATATAAATTATCAGTGATACAAAATGTAAAAATGAGAAACACGTGAAACTCAGGTATCTCTCACGGTTGATGAAGAAGAGCTGCAGAAATGCCAGGATGACCAGAAGTGGGTAAAGAAAGCATTGAGTGAACATCAAATCATGGCCCACTCAACATCAATTTCACTGGGATGTTTTTAACAGGTACTTGTTGCTGATGACCCTGGAAAAGAGACAACCCCATAACTCAATTTAATATAATATAATTACTTCCATAGAGAGTAAACTAAACAGACCTGCTTTCTCACCACATGAGTGTCGATGCTGAGCAGACCAGGCTCCTATACAGTCCACCCAAGATACCCACAGCAACAGTTTCAAGTCAGGACACATTTCCAGCACCAGACCCGAAGCCTACTGTTGGCCTGCGGAGGTACGGGGTGTTTAGTTGCTGTTATCTTGGAGAGACAACATCAGGATCAACTGGCAGCGCAAGACCAGTTAAAATGAACTACAGTGCTTGTTGTTTGTTTAATATGTTCAAACAGGAAGAAACAAATAGGTATGAAATGAACAGATAAAATATTATAATTAAGGCAGGCCAAGGGTTTATATTGACACTGTCAGATCAACGGACTCTACAGGCCAGAGATGCTAAGCAGAGATAGGAAAAGCAGGATCATCCCTGGCCTGGTCATGGTCCTGTTTCCTGTAGGTGGAGATTGCGATGCGGCCCTCTGTGGCGGCGGCCAGACAAGTAAAGCATCACCCAGATGGCAAATTCAAAAGTCCATCTGTTTGATACGCGCCTCAGGTGCGCAGCGTTTGGCGCCTGCCGTGGCGTCCCTGGGACAGGGGCTGCTGTGCGGCCGAGGTGGTCGGCAACATGGTGCTAAGAAGAGTGGATTTCAAATGTTGCATGGAATGAGAGAAGGATGGTTCTATCAGATGGTTTCTTTCTTTTCCCATATGCTGTCTAATTTATTAGATCTGAAAATTTCTGATTTCTTTTTGATGTTTAGTTTATTCTGAAGGTTGTCTAACTCTAAAGTTTCTTTATAGATAGAAACTGCTTTAGACTTTCCAAGTTTGAGCTAGATAACGTTGTTGTGGGATATATAACTGTGCTGGGATGAAGTTAGTTCTTGGAAAGTCAGGGCAAAGGATATTTTGGTGAGGTGACATAGGCAATATTTGCAACCTGTCTAACTCTTGACCATTACTCCTGTACTAACACTGAGAGAAGTTACTACTGACATCAAACAGTCCTGTAAGCAATCATTGCATATTTACAACACACTTGCAGTCCTGTGAAAAACCGAAATGTATTATACAGCCTTTTAAATTACTTAACACATATGTATATAGTAAACGATCACTGATTAGTCTTAAGATGACAACACCGACAGGGTGCCTTCAGGCTACATATTAGCTTGCGAAACCTCAAATTCATTGACATATAAAACAATAACATAAGCTACCTATATCAGTTAAAGCAGTTTCGATATTTAATTTTAAGTTAACAGCGCTAGCAAACACTGTTAACATGTGATTTCGAAGATGAGACGGCCTGGTCAGACTTACTGTGATAAAATTGGCATAGACAGAAGCGGTGGCTGTTTGGGCTTGTGAACAATTAAACGTCTTTGTTTCTGGGAGATCATTTACCTGTTTTGTACTCCTTCACAGGAGAAAACGCCAAACCTCGCTCGTTTGTAACTGTTTGGACGGCACAGACTGTACTTGAAAAGGAACACATTGTATTTCCGGTGTTCACTTCCATCATAGGAAATGTAGTCGAATGTGAAAGCCAAGCTATCCAGCACTGCCATATCAACTTGCATTAGTAATTAACTTAAAAAGTGACTGTAAAAGAAACATTGGAAAGATTTTAATGATCTATACTGAAATGACTGTCTTCCTGTTTGTATAATTACAGCATAGCGTTTTCGCTGATATATATATTAATTTTAACATTAAATTGATCACTGAATGAGTGCAATTGACTTGCTTGGAACCCATAAGCTTGTACTTCATATTTTATATCGCAGCAAATAAAAATAAAAATTAATCAACGTTAACTCAGTGGGGTATTTACTTTTATTGTGGGTCTGAGTCTGTCAAACGGAAGTAAAGAGACCACGCTATTTCCGCTAACAACATGGCTATCTGACTGGTGATTAAACTGAGATCACCGCTGTTCTGGTCAAGAGGCCAAATAGCAAAAGTAAGAACGACATTATACTCACAGACTTTTAAATCTATATCTAAGTTACCTGCAAGACCGGACAATGGTGGTGAACATGTGTGGCCACAGTCACCCTGTTACAACACTGCAATGCCCGTGTCCTTGAGTGATTCTCTGGGCTAACGCTGTGTACCCAACAAAGTCCTCACCAGGAGGTTCCTTGTTATTTTAGCTCATTCTGTGTCCATTGCTTAAAACTATATGTAATGATGCTATTATCTTACTAGCGTACAAGACTGATATGTATTTGCCCAACTCCTCCCATCATCTCCGAAACATTGTGGTCCGAGTAAGCGAAACACTTGTTGTTGACTTAGTAAAACCTTCCATGTTAGGAGGCAGTCCTACCGTTAAGTACTGCTGTCACTGATTTGAGTTTAATGCTTGACCTGCAAATGTATTCAATCACAAGCAACAACTATAAGAAATTCACGTCTCTGAAGAGGTGTTGATTCGACTCAGTTTTCATTTATAGTTTGTTCAAAACCAGGTGAAAGTGCTCCAGATGTGTATGTCAAGAGTTGATGTATCGGTGATGTGTTTGATTTTTCTATTGTTTACTTTACTGCTGTAGGATAACATTTTAGAACAGACGAAAAACAATTTCCCTACGGTTCTGTGCATTATATTTGTGACAGTGTCTCAAAAGCAACTTCCAGGTATTATCTCCTCATCAACAAAGGCACAAACATTTCAATATTTGTGAGTAGAGCTTAAAAAAAAACAACCATCAAAATAATCAGTCAGTCCAGTCAACATAGAAATTAATCTGTAGTTCTTAAAGTGTTGATTTGTCCCCTTCTGAGCAGTAATAGCCAAGATTCAATCATGAAGTATGAAATTCATTGACTGTTACTACTATTCTATTTGGATTTGGATGCTGCTTTGCTGTATTGAAGATTTGGTGGCCAAGCCTCTAAAACTAAGTCAGGTTGATCTTTTAAATACTATTTGGTGGCATGTCAAAATAAGGATTAGCTCCTTATCTTGGCTGCTTCCTCTCTGTTTTCCTCTCACAGCGTCATGTGCGACTGCCGGGCGTGATTAGAAACAACTGGGCGCCAAAGGGCAGCCTGGCTCCCTCCAGCACTGGTATGATCTAAGTATTATTGTGTGTTAAGGCAACCAACAGCAAGTGCTTCTCCTCATAATACTTAGGACCCTGTGTGCATTTATAAGTTAAATTTTGTTGTTATGTATTTGTTCTACATATAAGTCTCATTGTTTATTTCAAGATCTCTATTTACACATTATCTCACTTTTGTAGTATATGTTTTAAATGTATTGGTAGAGTTTTAGGTAATTTAAATAAATATTGTCCTTTGAGTTGTAATTTCAGCCCGTATCTCAGTCTGTAGCTGCTAGCAACATGTGGTAGAAGTGGCGTGGTGGCCCGTGGTGGAGGTTGAACCTGGAACTACTGTCCTGCAGGTAAGAAATTAAGATTATTTACTTACCGACTAAATGCAGATATTTTCGTCTTCTCTTAATATTGTGAATATTCACCATCAGCACTATTCTAAGGTTGTTGTGTTGCTAAGCAATAATTTGGGGCATTAATGCCTTGGCTGCTCGGTCTGAATGCTGGAATTTCCACCTCATCTTGACAACTGATTTTTTGACCTTTGCAAAAGTTAAGAGGACCTGGGTGTTACTGAGGCTCACTGGCATGTTTTGATTAATTATAAAGGCGCAGCTTACAGCACTGGAGTATAGATATGAGTAGAACCTAATTTATTGATATCATCTTCACTGACTCATCGTTATTTGTTCACTGATGTCTCTTTCCTTTCCTATCGGTACTGTGAGAAGGTGGGTCAGATCCTGAGTTCTATTACCACTGGCGCCTCTCAGTGGCAGGCCATGTGGGATGACTGGTCTATGATGTAAACATCCAAATTGAACAAAGGGCACTGATAGGTAAATGCTGTAAAATATTGCAGTACTAATATGTGTCATGTGTATCATGTTCCCTCGGCGGTGGCAACCTGTGCCATGCCTGTCATGAAAGGTTGAACATCTCTTAACTCAGAAAACCACGCTTAAAGCCAGGTATAAATTCAGACATGATTCAACATGAAATGTCACTTTGATCAATAAACATAACCTTAAACAAGCTTAATGAGCGTGTGTGTCATCAGAGAGGGGAGTGATGGGTTCCTGCTGGCCAACCACCCACTGGACTGCCCTATCTGTGATCAGGGAGGAGGTATGACCTGCAGGTAACTAAGAACATACTTATCCTTAGTGGTATCCAGCCATCCCGTTTCAAATCGTTATTTCGTTGTTAACACTCTTCATGCTTTCATTCCCAGGATGATCATGCAATTCAGTTTCAGACCGCGGTAGTTTCACAGAAGGAAAAACGATGAGAGACCAAAACATCAGGGGCCACTCATCAAAACCATCATGACCACGCTGCATCCAGTGCACCACTCGTCAGTAAGTCATCATAAACATCCCTTATTTATATCTGTCAGGACTAATGTGTCATTTAAATGGTGAAGATCTCATATTATCATATTCATGCATTCCTGTGTGTTTTTTAATTGAAGTTTTGCCAGTGAGATCGCTGGTGTTGAAGACCTGGGAACAGCAGGAGGAAACAACCACAAGATGGGACCCTCGTAGAAGATGTTCATGTCGGGCTGGCGGAACGCGTCATGATGTCTGTCCTGTCGGACGCTCACTTCAAACCCTACGCTGCTGCTGCGACCATACCAGAACCAGGTAGGATGAGGGTTTGATACTTCTGCGTATGCTTAAAAATCATGGTGTTTTGTTTTGTGAGTTGAAGCTGAATTAGCTTTCGTTCACTCTGTGTCTGATTCTGTCACCTCTGCCTCTCTTGCAGGAAAAACCCGAGTCCATTGACGTGTTGGAGCGCTATGGCAGTAACATCATAGTGAGCACAAGGGGAGGTGAGGTGGTGGGGTGATGCCCAGGCTGAGCCAGAAGATGTCAACGAGAAGAATGGATCTCGACAAAAGACCAGGTGGGACACAGATAGACCTAAGCCAGAAAATGTGAACCTATTACCATGTTTCCATTGAATTAAAGAAGTGATATCCTACGTGTCTCAGGTTTGTATGATGGTCTGAAAAGGCAGAAGTTGACTAGCCAATGGTGAAGGATGATTCCACTTGCAGGTCAGCTGGCCGCCACCGCGGGGCGGCTCTCACTCGTGTTGCTGGAGCAGTAAGTGTGTGAATTGCGTCTTTATGCAACCTTGTTTTCTCTCTACTATTACTGGAGTCACGTGGGCCTGTGTGTATAAATACATGTGTGTGTTGTGTGTGTCTGTGTAGCAGCTGCAGGCGTGCAGGGCAGCGAGTGCTTGGCCATAGCAGGAGGAATGGCTGGCCTTGAGCTCTGGTCTCTCAGGACCTCCTCCAGACTCAACTCAGAAAACCACCTCTGCACTGAGAGGTCTTCCCTATGGCGGGGGCAGGGTAAGAGTCCGCCTGTGTGGTCATGGAGTCATGGCCTAAACAAAGCGCAACAGTCAGGGGTGCGCGATTCTCCTGATCTCCTTGTCTTGTCTCTCCGCAGCACTGACCTGCGCTCCAGCTACCTCGTGAACTCCCGCGCCATGACGCCGAGGACTGTGACCTGCTGCTGCTCATTAAAGGGGTAGCCAGCTATGAAGCCCCGCTGTTCAATGCCCGAATCCATAAGAGTAAACTCACACGTCACATAACAATCATTATTTAATTAAGTATTTATTTTGATTCAAAACAGCAGAAACGAGATATCTAGACTTTTATGCTCTAATGTAATATAAAGTGGATTCACTTATTAACCACCTTCCTCCGCTTCCTGCCCGACGTCTTCCTCCTCCGTCAGCTGGCTCCCATAGCGAGCTGCGTGTTGCCATATTGGGTCACAATGTTGACCTGAGCTACACCTATGACCACCTGGGGGGACACTGCAGTCTGAAGGGTAGCTAGCAGCACACCCTTCTGCAGGTAACGGACACATACACACACACACACGTCTGATCAATCGGAGGAATTTTGTGCGAAAAAACTGATGTAACTTCTGTTTGTATCACCCTGTCTCCAGAGTTCTTTCCAATACTAAGCGTCCAGTAGTGATCGTGAACGCCCATCTGCCAGAAGTGTGGCGCACTTCATTTTTTGAGCACCGTGTCACCATCATCAGAGCGCCAGAACCAGCAGCGGAGTGGAGGAGGGGTGAAGAGTCCTCAATGTCCTGCAGAGGTAGAACAGTGAACACCACTATGAGTGAAGTACAGGAAGTAGATGCCTCCTGCTTATATTTTACATGTGTGTGTGTTTCAGAGTGGCCAGTCAGGTGGCTGCGTTGGACCTGGGCTACAAGGCCGGTGTGGACGCCATCAGGAAGAATCCACCCAAAGTCCTGTTCCTGCTGGGAGCTGATGCCGGCTGCATCACCAGAGCCGACCTGCCTAAAGACAGCCTCATCATCTATCAGGGTACACACACACAAACACACAAACACACACATGCCATGAAGCTTCCACACATTCAGTAAAAAACACGAGATACATTTTCAACCCCTCCAGGTCACCATGGAGACACAGGAGCACCGATGGCGGACATCATCCTACCTGGCGCAGCATACACAGAGAAAAATGCCACTTACGTCAACACTGAAGGCAGGAGCCAACACACCCGGGTCGCCGTCACCGCTCCTGGAATCGCCAGAGAGGACTGGAGGATCATCAGAGCTGTATCTGAAGTAAGCAGGAAGTCACTCACAGCACACACAACTGTCCATACTGTAAATTATCATTTCATTTAACCAGAAATGTGTGTGCATGTTTGCAGCTGGCTGGTGTGACGCTGCCCTACGACACTTTGGATGAGGTCAGATCCAGACTAGTGGAAGTTTCTCCTAATCTGGTCCGTTACGACGACGTAGAGGAGGCAAACTACTTCAAACAAGCAAACGAACTTGCCAAGGTACAGTTAAAATCTTCTATTAAAGTATGGCTAGTTCTGCATTATTATGTATCAATGTATGATTTTTGGAAATTCAGATTGATTAAACCGTTTACTGTCTCTCAGGCAGTGAACCAGGACCTCATAGCAGCTCCTCTGGTACCACCTCAACTTACAGCAAAGGACTTCTACATGACAGGTAAGTTTTGTTTTTTTAAATAATACAGATATAAAAATAAGAAATATAAAAATGTAAAATAAACTTGTTCCCTCTCTGTGTTCAGACTCTATCAGCAGGGCTTCACAGACGATGGCCAAGTGCGTCAAAGCCATCACAGAAGGAGCCGCCGCCGTGGACGAGCCATCGGTTTGCTGAATTACACTCACATACAAACGACAATAAACTCTTCTCTCATCCGCTGAAAGAACACACACACCTCTCTGAAGAAACTCCCTAATTTAAAGTCGTCCTTGATGCTTGTTGTATACACTTAAATCGTTTTCACGCCTGTGAACGAGCTTTGTTGAATAAAATGTGTGAGAAAGGTATGAAATATGAATAAAATCTTACTTATGTCTTTACTCCAGTTTAGTTGTTTTCTGTCATTGTGTTGCCACAGTGGAGGTGAGTGAGTAAAGACTCTAACAGCCCGACCGCCTCAGACTTCTTGTTCTAGTGCTATTGTTTGAAAGAAAAGAGGCTTTACAGTACATTTCCAAAAGCTTCACCAGTGAGTTGGCTGACGGCGCAAATGCCCGTCATTCTTCACAAATAGGTTTAAATGACTTTAACTGCAGCTTCAGTTCAAAGGCTTGAGGTCCAGACACACACTCCCTGATTCCACCCCCACATCCAGCTCAGTTGACATTTTGAAACTGAACTCATTCAGCCGTGAGGTGGGAGTGAATTTTTGGATTTGCATTGGACGTTACTGCACGCTTTATCATTTAAGGATTAGGAGTAAGTCTTTGGGGTGAGTATAAGTCACTGAAAGTCACTAAAAAGAGTGTTTACGTGTGTCTTGAATGTGTCCAGAATGGGATACTGGTGTCTGGAGTTGGACACGGCTCCTCCAAACAAATGGCTCCTGTCATATACTGTTCCCTGAGAGAGAGAGAGGGAGCTCTTAAAGCCAAACACAAGCAGAGAGGCTCACACTTAAACACACAGAAAAGGAGAGAAGACAGTCCCATCTCCTCATTCCTGTCTGCTCAGTGTCTGAGGCCGAATACAGCCAGTTCATTATTTTACTCCTCTCCATATCTGGAATTTATTTCTACTTAAAGGTCAGTATTATTGCAACCTATAGTGAGGATGTGTTTACTTATGGTTCCTTAGCTCTGTAGACATTTGTATGTAAATATACTGCGACTTAAAGTAGTCTCCTCTGGTTTTTTCTGTAGGGTTTTCATGCAGGGACAAACAGTGGATTAATAGTGGGCCCAGCAGGAAAATGGTTCCTGTTAAGATCCTCATTCTGGGAGCTCAGAACACTGGAAAAACAGGTAAACAGGAGGATAAATGCATAGAGAGACAGGCAGGAAAATACAGGTAGACAAGAAGGCAGAGCTACACAACTGTCACGTGTTAATCGTAGAAATATCTAGGAAATAAAGAGGTTAAGTTTGGGGGTAAATTTTGGTCACGGTTTAAGGGATTTTGCTAAATATGGAAACCTTACCCGGGTCTGAAGTTGACCCTGTGACCTCCACTGCCTGTCTCCGATCATGCTTTTCATTCATAGGTAATGTTATATTTTAATCATTGTGGCGTTTTTGCATAATTTAATAAGAGCAGTCTGGAGGGAGTGACATATTAGGCTGCTTCTCTACCATAAAATGAAAGACTGAGAAAACTGAAGCTCTAACATTATGACTATACTTCAGAGATTACATTGATTGTTCACTTAAAACCAGTGAAACCGTTTGGTGAATGTTTGGAGACAGTTTGAATTAGACACCTGTACTTACAGCAGATTGATTTTATACACCCATTATACAGGAAAACCACACACAACTCTCTGACCACAGTTTTTAGATATACTGTTCCTTCTGTCATAGTTTTAGTTAAAGGTGTTTACAGTTGAGGGCGCAGCGGGTTATTCAGAGTAACCAGAAACTTGCCTTTGGAAACACATGTTTTTCTGATGCTTTAGGCCTTTTAATAACCTTTTAATGCGTCCAGCATGAGGAAAATACAGCGAGCCGTCAAACACCAGACGCAAGAGTCAAACAAACATGAACCCATCCAGACTCTTTCCACCCAAACACAGAGAAAGCACTTGCACATTTGTTTAAATAAACCAGGTAACATTACAAAGAGGATAATCCTCCAAGCCACAGCCACGCTGACACAACATGACACGAATGCACAGATCAGATGCAAGTGTCTAAATCAAACTTCATGTGTGTAAATGTACAGAAAAAAGAGAAATATTAGTCAGTGAGCGTCTGTTGTTCTTGGCTGTTCGCTCTCCAGTCACCAAGTCTGGTTTTTGTCTCCAGCACTGTGTGTTCGTTTCATAACCAAGCGCTTCATTGGCGAATACGACCATAAAAAGGGTAAGACTGCAGTAAGTGTTTCTTCTGATAAACACTGGAGAAAATAATTGGGTGCATCACCCACATTACTGCATCATTCGACCTCTGGCTGACTGCATAATATGATTAAATGTGTCTGTGTTACTGTAACAGAGGTGACCTACAGGTGCAGTCGGGTTGTGGACCAGGAAGCAGTTGATCTGGAGATTTTGGACATAGCTTGTAAGGTAAATTTTGGTCTGTACTAATGACTTATGATTATGATTTTAGCTTCACGTACAACATAAAAACATGAGAGCGGTATCAGTTTTCTCATCTAAACTCAAAACAAATTTATTCAAGGCAGTAAATTTAACATTGTTTATGTTTTTATATGAGTCAGTATTTTCCCCACATGGTTTCTTTATGAGATATTATCTTCTCCAGGAGAGCTCTGTGGCTTCCCTGGAGTCATCTATCCGCTGGGCTGATGGTTTCCTGCTGCTTTACTCCATCACACACCGCCTCAGCTTCCTGGAGGTCCCACAACTCAAGAAACTCATCGACCAGACCAAACAGAGTCTGGGTAGGGAACTAATTCACTCATTATCTCACACAGTCTTTTTCTGTAAGTTTACAAGGAGATGCCAGAGTCAAATCAAATCCTGCACTTAGGGGGTTTAATGCCACTCGTTTGACAACATAAAGGTAAAGGTGTAAAAATGACGTAAAGACAAATGAGACAGAACTTAGATGACTAACATAAGAGCTGTTGAACGACTGAACCAGCAGAGGAGCAGTGTGTTTGCTCTTAAAGTGCAGTGAGTCTCTGTTCATACTCTGTTTGACATCTGTCTATTGTCATCATTACACACACACATATGCATATGCACAGATGGAGTGGAGATGCGTTTCATGTTTGGTAGACCATCCTCTGAGGTAGCATCATCAGTTTGGTTTGTTGTCCTCACTGTGTGTGTGTGTGTGTGTGTGTGTGTGTGTGTCAGTTGTGCCCACAGTGCTAGTAGCCAATAAGGCAGATTTGGAGATAGGGCGGGAGGTGACAACAGAGGAAGGACAGCGACTGGCCAAGGATTTAAGGTTTGTGTGCATGTGGGTTTGCATGGTTCTACTTTAAACTAAACCTGTTTATTTTATTGTTCATTTTGACATTTGACATTGTTGTCACAGTACAGAGATATACCTGTAAATTAATTAGATAAATACTGATGTTTTATATTTGTGTTTGCTATTCAAGTGAAATTCAAATGTGTGTTTCATTTGTGTAGGTGTGGTTTCAGGGAGCTGTCTGTGGCCGAAGCTGTTTCAGCTGTGGAAGCGGCTGTGTTTCAGCTCATTAGGTGTGTTTTAGCTGTGTTATATTTGACTTCAACCAACAACACCAAATCATTTTTAAATACCCAGGCTGCATTCTAACACTTAAGCACACAACATAAGCTTAAGCATCCCAGGTCCACACTACACTTTCTTTGCAAGGTTTGAGTTTTCTAGCTGAAAAAGTGACACATACTCACTGTTTATGTATTCAGAGGTCACTGTACAATGCACAAAGGAAATTGAACTTTTCACAGCTGGAAATTTTAAAATAAATCATGGATGGCGATGAGACAGCTCTAGTCTGAGCTTGGAAAACAAAAAATAAAAAGACATTTTGTTTTCTTTTTGTGAAGCTTAAATTCAGTCACAGTTTAATCAATGTCTGACAGCACATATTTTATAAAACTGCCTGTGAGAGTAAAACTGTCAAAGGATGTTGATTTCTTGTATGCTAACTGAAAAAAATAATACACTTTAAGTAAATATGCAGCAGAGCGTGTCCTGGGAGGAGATGTCCTGCTTGATGATATTTTGTTTCTCATGTCTGACAGGCTGGTGTTGGATCAGCAGCGCCCTCTGCCCGACCGCCGCTCCTACATGCTGACGGTTCGCCACGCTCTGACCAGGAAACTGACCCGGTCTAAGACCATGCAGTGGTGACAGGCAGCAAACAAGCTATTCCCCAGTTACAGCTGCAGCGGGACATCTGAGAAAACTGTATGTGTGTGTTGTCTGTTCTCATAACACCGCAGCTGTAAAATCAGCAGACAGTTTAATGGGCCTGGATCAGAGACCAAGGCAGTTAATGAGGAGAGAAAACTGCTTCTTTTGTGGCCTAAATACTCTCCCAGGGACAGATGATGACCCTTTTGGATGCACATCAAGTCATTTTAGAAAACAATAAAATAGAAATCTTAGGGTATAAATACAATAAGCTAACTTGAGGCAAAAGCAGAATATGTTTCTCTCATTAGAGTCTGTTGCACATATTTTTTTTTAGCATGATTTAACAGTGGCACCCAGATACATGTATTTAGGTTCAGTATATTTACTGAATGTCATGTGTTTCATGCTCCAGTAGAGGGCGGTGCAGTCATTTCATCTGGTACAGACTCGTCACAGTCTGTAGGCCAAAGATACTAAACCTACATATGGATGTAATGTTCTTGTGTGTCCACATACTTTTGTCTTTTCTGTCAGCTTCATTATCCTCACGTGAGTTGATTGTTATAATTTGATGTTGTCAAGTGTAATTTATACGAGAACACAGAAATCCTGCGAGCCAATCAATGAATCAGTCACTGAGCTCCATCAGCAGATAAGTAGAACAGTTTAACTTGGCCCTGTTGTAAGAGTGTGTAGATGATGTAACAGTGTGTAAAGAACGAGGCTGGCTTTGATTACAGTCTTGGCGTTATCCTACACAGTTGTTTCTGTCTTTCTGCCTCTCTTCTCGACGCTCACTCTGAACTTCTGAACCGTACGATCAGCGAGAGACATCTGAAAATAACGAGAGAGAGAGAGAGAGAGAGGAAAAACGACATTGAGCGACAGAAAATAACACAGACTATAACGGGGAAGAAAAACATTGGGCTCCTTTGGCATTGTATTTGTCAGTAAGGAGCAGAGAAAGGAAGAGGGGTGAGAGCTGCTCAGTACACTGTAGGATGCTCTATCTCAATAACTTGTAAAGACCTTATGGGAGAATTGTTTGTGTGCTCCTCTCCGTCCCCCCACTTATTACATATCACTCCTCCACCCAGCTACCACCAACCACAGGCACCCCTCTGGGCTTCATGCACAAAGACAGAAGATGAAAATGTGTACATTTGAGCTATTCATGTCATGCCATTCTTTCACCAGGAGCTGTATTGACATTCGTTGTCATGGTGGACCCGCCTTTCTCAAACTGTATATGGTTTCTCATGATGTATGATACTTGCATGTGCTGGACCACTGGCACTGGTTACATAAATAGAGGACTAAGTTTTGGTGGTTGTGGTGATGGTGGTGACTGGGGGGGTGGGGGCCTCGCTTCGAGCCTCAGAAAGTCATGTGCCGGCCCTGACCACTTGTTTAAGACTGTGGTCATTAATTCAAAAGTGTGAATTTATATTCACAGTCATGAGTGAGTGTGAATGCGAAGACACTCGTTAACAGTCAGCAGAGGTCAGAGGTGGAGAAGGAAAGATGAGGTGAGGTGTAATAGTAATTGTCTGGTGGTGATAGTGTAGTGGAGAGTGAGCCCATCATCGACTCACACACATAAACTGTGTGTTTTCCACCTCAGTGCTCTGATGTTACTGCTCCTCCTAACTGTCATAACAACGGACCTGAGCGGATTCGAGGAGACGAGACAGCGAGGGACAGGAGAGGATGATGACAACAATGAATGAAGACGAGAGGCGATGACATCACAGCGGTCACCAAGGCGATGAAAGGTCAAAACCCCGTGTCACCTCTTCGGCTAAGAATAGATGATGACTCATGCCTGCATCATCATACTGACAGCCAATCAGAGAGCTGCCCGACAAGATCTGCATCAATGGATGAACAACCAATCAGAGAGCTACTGCATTCAAACACACAAAAACTCAAGCTTTGAGATTCTTATAATTTTGTAAAAAATCTGATTTATTTTAAATACATACATTATTGTTCTAATCTTGACCGAGGCTGTGTGTTGTGTCCAGGAGGATGTGGACACTTCTTTACTTTCTATAAAAGCTCACTGATGATCTGCAGATCAGTGGCAGTTTTGAATTGAGTTTCTCCTACCTCCCCTGCAGCCATTTGTTTCGATTCATTACACCACAGCTTGAAAATCAAGTTGATTTCATGCTAAAGTGACATGAATACAAACCAGTGGCTACCTACAATATTGTTTAACTGCCAGGTGCCCAGATACACAACTCTACATGATGCTGATGTTGCTCCGTGTCTCAGAGTCTTTTCATTTTAAACAAGCACATCTGAATACATTTCCTACTTTATGTAAAACAGATAAAGACTGACTGATTCATAAGCTGAGCTGTTTACTGTCGTTTATTGTCTTTCTCCTCTTCCTCCTCTGTAACTGGCACATCACTACTTCCAACTGTCAATGCACATTATTGTCCTGCTCGTTATCACATCACCCCTCATCATCTTGTGAAAACATTGCTCTGCAGTGCCACCGGTGGTCAAAATCTCCACAAAGGACCTTTAAATGTGAATTAGGATTAGATAGGCTTCGGACACAGTTTCTGTAGTCAGTTGGAAGGACACCACAGTTATGCAACACCAATGTGTGGGAGAGAAAAACAGAGACACCCTGTCCCCTGGGGGTGGGACACCTCCGTAAACTGATATGTGGATAGAGAAAAGAGACAGAGAAAAGAGGACGGCTGGGAGCAGAGGGTGCAGGAATGATCGAAAAGGAAAACAACAAGGAGGGAAGTAAGAAGAAGTCAAGCGGAAAGAGGTTGAAGAGTAACAGGAGATCATTACATAACAGTTAGCAACTATGGTTTGAATAGGAACATAAATCATACACACAGATGACTGATGATAATCATTGTAATCCATTATGACAAAGGACTTCTGTCTTTTCACCTCCACCACACCCTGTGCAATGACCTTGATTTGAACAGTACAGTACAGTGCAACTATCTGAAGGCAGCACTAACATTAACATTAATCTGATAAATGCTGAGACATTTCATTCAAAACCACAGCTTCCAGGCTCATTGTGGCACTATAGGTAAAGTCAGAGGGTTACCAAATGCAGTATGGATTCATCCTCTGGGCACCATGAATGTCCGTGGCAAATTTAATGGCAATCCAACAAATAGCTGTTGAATTATTTTAGTCTAGACTTAAACAGGATCAGCGGAGTGGTTCTGGGGACGGCAATGCTGGTGGCTAAAAAGCTATAAATAAGTAAGTAAATAACGCTTGTCCCACGATGTCCTTCTTCCATGTCTCTTTCACTGAAATCTACCCAGATTGTGTAACAGGTCAGAGCAGCAGTACACACACACACACATGCACCTCTGATACCTGCAACACAATGGACGTGGTCTCTCTCTCCCCGCTGTGCAGGTATCTCAGTCTCACTATCTCTCTGCCAGAGGAGAAACAATCTGGGGCAGAATGAGAGGAGGAATGAAATGGGCGAGCCTCAGCAATCACAGCAGAAGAAAGAAATATCTGTTTCATTCCCACTTCCCTGAGTGTGTGTGTTGTAGCTGGAGGCAGTTTCTTGGGGCGTCAAAACAGTCTCTATAGTCACTTGTCTTTTCTCTATTTCACCATGGACACATATCACAATACGTCTTTCCAGCGGCCTAAAGATGAGGACAGGTAGATCACACACTCAACCTCATTTTTTGTCATTGACATGAACAAAGTTTACAGTAACTGTGTTTGGTTTACATTTTGAAGAGTTTTCTGGTCGCTGATTGTTTCATTTCCATATGACACTATTACAATAATTCAAATTGCAGTGATTCCCTCTTACCTATGGGGGGTAATATTACACCCAAACCGCTCTGGTATAATCTTCATTGCCTGTTGATCGACCTTTCCATAGCAGACACACAAATAAATGAACCAAACATGGCCTCACCTCAAAAGGTATTTCCACCTAGGTTTCATTAGCAATTACATAAGGTCACCAAACTTGTTGTACCAAATAACAGGAATTATTATTATCATAACTAAAGTATCATTACTGAAACACAAGTAAAAATACAGAAAAATACAAAGCTGTGAGCTAAATGCGGTGGAGTAAAAACAGTGGTGGAAAGTAAGTGAGTCCATTTATTCAAGTACTGAGTACATCCATTTTCTGATACTTCATACTTTGACTCCAAAGTGAAAGGGAGTTAATTTAGATACAGCTCTACTTTCTAGTTACTTTTCGAATTAAGATTTTACATATAAAACATATTATCAGGTTATAAAATATGACATAAAACAACTAACCAACTACAATATTAAAGTATTGCTCTAATGTTAATCATGCATCATCAACAATTATGATCCAATAATATAATAATAAAACAGTGACAAGGTCAAATCTGCACATCAAGTACCTTTATTTTTTAAATATTTTTTGACAATAGTTGCGTACTTTTAATTATGTTGAATTTTAATACAATACTTTTATGTGCGACTTTTACTTAAGCATATGTTCTAAATACTTCTTTCACCATAAAGTAAAATGTACAATATTGCCCCCTGAAATTAACTCAAGTACAAGTACCTGTTAAGTGTAGTTATTCAATTAGCCCCGATTATGCAAATGAGCATAATTAAGGCTAATGCGCGTGCTCGTTATTTGACGCCACGGGGCGGGGTTTCACTGAATATTCATAGTCGCATGGGGGGAGTCAGCGCACGCGAGCAGAGACTCAGCTGCCGCACGCTCACAGCTGGATGGATAGCAGCGTCTCTGCTACAGCAGGAGAAGGATGTGAATTTTCGACATTTTTCAAGTTTGTCACTAAAAAAAAAAAGAAAGAAGAAGCAGCAGCAGCTGGACTCAGCTCGAGTCGACTCGGTTTACATTCAGGTGACGTAAATAACGGCCGGACACTAAACACTACGGCAGCCGTTTGAAAACAAACCGCTTCAGTTTTAATGAGTTGATTTTAAAGATTTGCGCTCACAACGAGTCCATTTAGCTACTGAGCATCAGTCCAGTGAGCTGTAGACAGACACAGACAGTCATGATGGAGTCAATCTTAGACAGTTTAGCAGCAGAGAAACTCTATCCGTCCGGAGGGACCAACCTGTTGGACCTGGAGGAACTCAGCGACGGAGATTTCCTCACTAATGTGGTGAGTCTTTATGCTAATTGCATTTTCCTAGCTGGACTTTTCCTTAGCTTCTTATTTTTATTTTTTGTATTTTTTTAGCCCTCTCTCCACATAACCACGCGTATAAACTGTTCAATCCTGCTGTTTCTTTCTGCTGGAAGCCAGCTGTCTGTATTTAAAGTCCCTTAACAAATCAAACGCACCTCTGCCGCCTGTTCCGCCCGGAGCCGGACCTCAGGAGGGCGGTGTAGGTATTAGATCCTGACTGACATCCGGGGCTCATACACTGCGTGCGTAAGTGTGTGTTTAATTGTGTAAACCAATATATGAGACTGGGAACACTGACAGAGGCTGGTGGCGAGTTACTGGTTAACTCTGTGTGTGTGTGTGTGTGTGTGTGTATTTTCAGCTGGCAGGTGTTGCAGTCCTCAGCAGCACACCTGATTATTAATGTCAAGGTGTGTGTGGGGGTGTGTGTGTGTGTGAGTGATTGGGCATGTCCTGAACAGTTTTGCTTTTGCACAGCTGGTGTGTGTGTGTGTGTGTGTGTGTGTGTAAATACATTGCCTGTATTGGTCTTAATTACTTTTCAATTAACTCTTCAAGTGTTTTTCTTAATTAAATTTTGATCAAAATTAATGCATGTTTCTTAATAAATTTTCAATTAATTCTTAATGACTTAAGTCTTATATTAAGTTTAAGTCTTAATTGATATTAGAGCTTAAATAATTAGTCCATGAATTGATAAGTTTAGCTGTCAGAAAAGTGTTTGGCAACTATTTTGATGATCAATTAATGAATTAAAAGTAAAAAGCAAAAACGTCAAAAAATTATTTTGGGTTTGGTCTGTTGGTCGGACAAAATAAGACTCTAATGATGCCTTCATGGGCTTTTTTTTACAGATTAATTCAGACATTAATTAAAATTCTAACTCTGAAATCATAGGTCTAACTTTTAGTTAACTCTGTATGCTAAGTTTATCCCACTTACACACTGTCAAATTTGCAGTTACGCGTGCTGGATCTGCTGCAGTTAACTTAATTAAATCTTGCTCCACTAGCTCCCTGCCACTGCAGAATAATCACATGCATTTCTTGCGCACTTAAACTCAGCGTTGCAGCAAAAACCTCTCAACGTGGTGCAGAGAACACACAGTTCAGCCTGTGAAAACTCAGACCGCAATTAAATCCTCTGAGCCGCCCTCAGAAACCACCTGTTACCCACCACTCCTCTCCTCCCTCATCCAAAAACAACAGGTTACCCGGGGCAACGGCTGTATGCATCACCTCCTACGGCACCTGAGACACTACATCTTTTAATTTCACTTGTCGGACAAAGCGTGGCTGTGATGAACAACAGGAAGTGGTGGAGCAGAATCGTGCGAGTTAATCATTACAATCATCCGTATTGGTTGAAGAAGCAAAAGAGGTTTGACAGGAAACGTAAAGAAGTATTTGTTCTCCATTGATAGTAAAGGGTCATCTCTGGGAGTTGTTTCATGCTCAGTTTTGAGAGAAGGGAGAGCACTGTTGCATGCAGACGATTCTCCACCTGCCCATAATTTATGACAATTTATTCCTCTTCATCTCACCCTGTTTCCAAGAGAACTCCGGGTGTGTCGTGCACCTCCGGCCACAAAATGCCAAAAGTACACCGCCGAGCACTGAGGCCACGCTTGACCGAGCTTTGCACTCTTAATTCATGGAAACAGTGAGGACAGAGTGAGAGCTGTTTCACTGTGTAATGATAAATATCACAGCATCAGTGACTAGTGTCAGCAGGAAGTACTCTATCTATATTTCTGTTCTATCACCGCCGTCTCTTTTTCCACTCTCTCTTTTCTTTCTTAAACATTTTTTTCAAGCAGACTCTATTCTAGTCAGTGAGTCAGCCCAGCAGTCTGCTTGTGGTTTGTACCCCTCTGTCTCTGTTCTAGATAAAGTAGTCCACTCTGCTGTGAGCACTGAACTGGGCTGTACACTGAGGACATGGGAAAGGAGGGCTGATTAGCATGCAGGGATAGTACACATGTTTTAGTGCATTAGATGGGCAAATTTGCAGTCTCCTCAGTCACACAATCTGCGAGTTATGTATTATGAATCATCAGAGATTTCAAGATGTCATGATTCAATATGAGTGTAAACAAAAAACTGCCTCTTAGAGAGAGGTTATCAGTTTATACTTCTTTTTCAGTCAAGTGTGAACAAATTTAAAATGACACAATTCATTTTTAAAATTAATTCAGTTGAATTAAGTAATTGTCAACTCAGGATGGCTTTGCTAAGCTGGTGTCCTCCATTTTTGTAGTGAGCGACTGCTTTGACAACAGATTAGGTTACTGATAGGACAGTAGGACATGCCATAGGTCAAGCTAGTAGTGAGGTTTTAGGCGCCCTCTGCTGGGTCTGCCAGCAAACTAATTGAGACTAAATTTTTAACTTGAACAGGTCATTACAGTTTGAATGCTTTTCCCCCACAGTAAGAACTAAAAAGTGACAGTCCTAAGTGGACACTTGCTCAAGGTCTACTTTGATTTTAGACTGCAAATGATGCATGCTATCTTTCCTGTGACTAGCAGTGTAATAACATATAAAGATAGTGTAGCTGCTAACATAGGCCCTAATCCGGGGCAGGGAACTCTTGTGTATGTAACTTATAGCCTGCATTAATGCATCAGCATTAACATTAGCATTCTTTCTGAGTCATGTGTCTAATACACAGTTATTATTAACCCAACATTCCTTCTGTTTTTGAGCTCAGTTTTGGTCTCTACCAACGCACAGGCAGCTGCTAAATACAGAGTTTGCTAACTTTCTGCTGTTATCAAAAGCTTTTGGTTGAAAACTTAAAGAGACTGAACCAAACCAGTAAAGTTGTAGAGTTAAACCAGCATAAGGCTGAAAGGAACCTCAGAAGTCTGTGTTTGCTCATCTTCATCTTTCACTTGAACCCATTTCATCCATTGTTTATATAAAAATATTGATTAGGCAACTTTATTGTTGGAGAAATTGGCAGTGTGAATCTGTGCATTGCCCAGATGAAGGAGACACAGTTTGCTCATTCAGGCAGTATATGTGCAATTTTAGCTTTTGGAGGGATTGAAGACTGTTACCAGTGTAGACAACAGTCTGTCATGATGTCATTGTTCAAAGATGGAGGACAAACAGAGTGAGCGGACATCCAGCTCATTGGTTTTAATAAGGTGTGCTCAGCGGTGCGATGCGGCGAGTTCACACAGCCTGCTCTGAATTTTATTAATCTCCTCCAGTACAGTGTGTGCCCTGTTGATGAAACCACCAGGAAAGAGTTGGTGTGAGCAAAGAGAAAGAAAGAGTGGGCACTACAGAACTGATGGAGAGAGAAAAAGATTTAGTGAATTGATCATTATCTCCAGAACGTGGTATAGTTCCAGGCATGATGACAAACTAATTTAAGTCATGTCATTTTTATTTTTTGAAGATATTCTATAACCACATCTTCAGTGTCATGGTGTTACCAGAAATCTTCCAAATACACCTTTAAAAATGCAGATCTGTCCTGACTTCCAGCTCTGTGTGGCGATAACAAACCAACTGAACTGATGATGTTTTTGATACTTTAAAAGTTTAAAGTTAAGTGGACTAAAACTCCTCTGCTGGAGTAGTTTGCTGAGTTATTGATGAACTTTGAACCTTCCCTCTCAAACTTTCCACAGGTAAAGTGAATCATCACCAACACTAAGAACCATTTATTTTTTGTTTCTGTGCGTAACAGTCGTGTTAAATGTGAACGTACCTTGGCTACAGTAGAATCGAACAGATGCTTTCGCGATGCTGCTGCTGCTCTCATGACCCATGCATCTATCGTCATTACTGGACATTGACCACAATATCGGGCATACATCCATGGGATATCGTTTACACTCTACTGGGAACTTTTTAATGTGTAGAGCAGCTCTCGTAGCTCTCCAGAAATGGAGGAAATAAGGTGGGCTGCAGCAATTATTTCCCCTATTCTCGATTCCCAGGATTTGGGGTGAAGTCTTTAGATTAACAATTTTCAATAACCTCCAAAATAGATAAGTTTACAATCATAAAAATCATAAAGCATCAAACCCCTCACACTTGAGAGGTTTGAATGTTTGGATGTGCTAAAATGATTCAAAGGAATAATCAATTATCAGTTGGCTGTTGACTTCTATTAAGAGTCTAAAACAAGTGACAAATATGTGTTACTGAGACTTTTGGCTCAATTAGAACTAATTTCCGTTCCCAAATTTATTGAGTTTAAATTCATGCAGGGCTATAAGCCATTGTAACCATAGTAACCACTGTGCACCATTTTAACATTCTGTGAAGATACAACATAATGCACCCGAGGGTCAGTTTCAAAACAAGTATGGATATTAATATTCAGATTATAAAGCAGGTGCATTCATTTTAGGCTTCATCATGTATTTCTTCGATTTCTTCTCTCAATTTCAATCAAAGCTGTTTGTCAAATAATGAAAAATGTAAAGTCAGAGTCTGAGGTGTCATCCCAACAAACCGTCCAAATCTAAAGATATTCATCTGCTGTTATATTGTTAGAAAAAGCGGTCAGTCGTCCCATTTAAGAGCTGAAAACAGAGAATGTTTATTTTTAAAATGACTTGATTACTAATTGGTTATCACAATAATTGCCAATAATTTTTTGGCACTTGACTAATTAGTCCAACTCTAATCAGCATATATTGCATAGATTTGGTCCAGTAGATACACACTCGTGTGATAGTGAGGTCAGATGAGGACAGGGCAGTAAGTTCAAGCATGAGCTGGTTTGTCCTCTCCACTGTTACACACACACACACACCTTTTATACCATCCACTTTAATGTTTTCTCTTCTGCGTTTATATTCTGATCTTGCTGTTCTCCTCATTTCTCAACGTATTCTATTCTATTCCTCTATTTTATTCTATTTCTACTCTACTCTCTAGTTAGACCCTGCACTCCAGCTTTAAAGACACACCATCATTTGCATATAAGGGCGATTGGCTGCCGGGCTTTTAGAAGAATGTGAGCAGGCATGCGGCAGTATGACTGTGTGTGAGGAAAATACTCTTCTGCTGTTTTACTGAACCACTTAGCTCAGTCAACACACCACACATATACAGTATACACTGACGGAACTGATAACACTCAAGCTCGCTCTCAAATGCAGCTCAATGAAATGACCAGCCCGCTGCAGCCGCCCTTGTCCTACATGAAGCCGACACAGTGAGGTATTGCCATTTTCTTATCTGTAGCCAGAATATAAGATAATGACATGATGTTTTCAGGTCTCACAAAACTGTGATTTTGTTTTCACTCAATCTAAGTTTTAAAACCAGTTTAAAAAGCCTGCTAGTAGGTAAGTTGTTTCACCTGTTAGTAGTTATTTTTATTTTCATAGTCATTTTTCAAACATACTGTAGCATTTGAGATTAAATGCGAACACAGCTAACAGTCATTCTCGATACCGATTCCTCTACCAATTATTTTCTTGATTAATACGTTTTAGTTTCGTGATCCTTCCTGCAGCTTCACGTTTTGTGAATAACAGCTAAAACCTAAATATTCAGTGCCGACGAAAGGCCGATATCACATTTTAGAAGCTGGAAACATCAAATTCTAGCTTAAAAGCGAGTAAAAATCATTGTTGATTATCAAAGGCGCTGCTGAATTTTCTGTCAGATGATTATTTGGTTAATCGTCTCATCATTACAGCTTGAATTGGTGCGTGTCAACCTTTGAGGATGACTTGAAGTAGGTTGTATTATCAGACCCAGTTAAGATTTGAAGCCACGCCACTGGACTCCATAGACTGAGGATTAACAAAGAAACAACTGCCTGACACAGGTGATGCAATAAAATTTGTGTGTGGAGCCTTGTGATGATTTCACATGAGAGAGGAAGTCTGTCTAACGTATTGAACGTTCCTGCAACCCTGTGTCTTTTTATCTCCAGTTAAAGTTGATGATCACCTAACGATCGGACAGCTTACTAAACAAGAATCACTAATCATTGGTTTCTGACAGCTTAGATCTGCTGTGAATAAAATTGTTTTACTCAATTTAGTTTCTTTGTCCCTCTTAGCAGATAATAATATGAGAAAGCAGAATCATTTGATTAAATCCAAATGATGGTAGTTTCGAGAACATTCTCTTTTCAGTGTGTTTCCTTTGGCTCTACATGATGTTCTAAGGGTTCTACGATGGTTTCCTACAACGTTACATTACCATAATGACATAAACTTTTTGGCCTGGCTCTCAGTAGTCCAGTTCATGCATACGTGCTCTCCTTCATCAGCTGTATCACGGCCGGGGAGGAGAAATATCCTCCCCTGATTTTATTTGCTGTATGATTGTTAAGGTGCAGGAGGTGGCTACTGTACTTCTTCTCTATACCTGAACCAGCAAGGCGTCCAAATGAAAGAAGAGGAGAGAGATGTGTTGAGGGCATACACTGTTAATTGGGCATAACAAGTCTCTCTGCATTTATAATTACTCCCTGCGTCTGTCTTCTCAGGCTGTTTCCTGTGTGGTTCCATCTCAAGCTAGCCCCCTCTAATGACACACCAGCACTGAAATAACCTATAAAAACTGTCAACTGCTTTTTAACACTGTTATTCTCCCTATTCTTGATTCTTTTCCCAGCAGAGAAGTGTTTCCAGGTAATGAAAGGTCAGACCTCTGGCTGCAGCTGTCAAACATATCCAGCTAACACTGAACCACTGTAGGCTCGTTAAGCGTTTCATCCTAACAACACCTTGGATTCTCATAACATGTATAACTCTATAAGGTTCCAGTGAGGAGAGCAATGACACAGTCTGTACATATCCAAGTCTCTTATCAGCCAGAATAGCTCAACATGTCTGCCTGGATGGGCACATCATCGTGCCAGGTAAGCGGATAGGAGGATTTGCAGTAGTAGGTGAGCTGTATCCTGGCTGAGTGTGCTGCATATGAGCAAGTAAACAAACCTATCCCAACTAAATATAGCAAAATATGTCACTGCTGTACTCCAGAACTGTAGCCCAGTGTGGCCAGATGTTTGCTAGGCAACAAGGTTAAATTATTGTAGTAAAATGTCGGTGAGCAACATAAACACTGATACTGTTGGATTAATGTGGCTACTAGGCTAATTTTGGAATCC
>BRZM01003106.1:0-11461 GCA_033238685.1 Lates japonicus | reverse complement strand
TCATGCATTGCTTATTTTGTATGTTTGTGTCTGTGGTGGTGTAGCCTCCCAGGACTCCCTCCTGCCCCTGCACAGCCTTCACTGTGGCTCAGAGGTGATTCAAAGTATACTTTACTTGGCAGTAGCCGTGTAAGTGGTTGACTTTGTATGTTCTTGTTATGCACTCATCCATGACTTGCTTGTGGATTTTAGAGCAAGATGGAGACCATTTTAAAAATCTTTGTCCGTCCGTGTCTGTGCAGCCACCTGCCTCTAAAGATGACTTGCTGCCGATGGACTCTGGGCACCTCTTTGCTAGAGAGTTTCAGAAACCCCAGCCAGCCACGTGTGCCTCACTACACACACTGCAGCTTGCTCATGATGCGACCCAAAGCAGGACGTGAGAAATGGTCGATGACCTGATGCCTTGCATGCCCAGCAAAAAAGGAGAGACCATATGCGAGGTGCATCTGAAGACATGATGAAAGAAATTAGAAAAGGGATCTTCCAGTTGTTAAGTCCCCGGAGAATGACTAACTGTGCCTGGGAAGCTCGGGCATGATCTCCCAGCCTGGTACGTCCCTTCACACTGTAAACAGTGATGAATTTTCCTTTGAAGATTGCACAATCAAAGGTTCAGGAAAAGTTAAATCAAATCAAGGGTGGCACAAATAATAATCAGAAACGCGAGAGTCACTTTAGGAGCTGGCATATGCATTTCAAGGACTGACATAGTTTTTGTTGCAATGCGTAGTTCACTATAATCTCCCGGCCCTCCCGCTGAAGGCTTCCTTTGCACCATGGCCTTCGATTACATCAACTGAAGGAAACCTTGGCCTGCAATATTCTAAAGGTTTTTCCAGTGAAATCTGCGCTAAGGAGAGGATATCATCAGAAATTTTAGCCCTCTCAGTGGATGTCTATGTTAATTCACTATGTTCTGTATTATTATTATCGCGATGACAGAATAACAGCAACTCTGCAAGAAGTGACAAGCTTCATTAATTTTACCCCAGCTTGTGGTGTTCCCAGCTGACCGGGGACCACTCAAACTGCCAACAACATCAATATATACAAATGAGCCCCAACGAACTCCGTGGGGTTAGAATCAAGAATCTAGTAAAGGTTCAAGAGTCAGTTTGTGGTGGAAGTACACCTAGCCAGTTGAACAGCAAGAAAAACTAATTCAGCACAATCCTGTTTATAAGATTAAATGTCTGCAGTTCCTATTGAAACTGATTCCTTGTCAGTTAGGTGTCTCAGTTTATTTGATGGTAAACATTTTAAGAACAATCTCCTGTATGACAACACAATTTAATGATACCAACCAAAGATGAAAATCTGATGATAGTAGTAGGATTTGCAGGAGGCAGCATCACTTTCAGCCTGGCCAATCTGATGTAGTTCGAACAGCAGAAGTCCAAAGCAACAAACTATGTATATTTTGGGATTTCATAAAGGTGGCTTACCACATTCCAACTGTCTGCCAATCCGCATCACAGCGAGTTTGGCTGAAAGTTTCCTGGACTCAAACAGGTCGCCGGCTGGTCCAGGTGTCGGGGTTGCCTGGGGAAGGAAAATGCAACCATTACGTCCGGTGCCTCGGGTGGTCGATTAAAAGGCAGGCACATGGTATTGCCGCAATAAATAGACCGGGAACCAAAGTCAGGCGCAGACCCAAAATCCCCATACAAATAAAAATGAGAGATGGTGCCATGCTAAAATTAAAAATGCAGGAACAACCGAATTTTGTACAATAGGTGTGCCAAAATGACGATTTAACGGAAAGAAAACAGGCAGAGCAGGGTGATAAAGAACAAGTTTATGTCAGTTAAGGGGTAAACAAATTGATGGTGGGACCACCCGCTGCTTTTTAACCAGGCCCTCCTCAGTTAAATCTGCTTCCTAAGTTTCATTGCGGTTAATCAAGAACACGCCTGCAAAATTTAAGATGAGGTTGAGATATTTTTCACCAGAGTAGAAAAGGCATTTTAACTTGATGCAGACGCTTTTTCCAGGTTTCAGTTCTTGCAAGGCTAACTGCTACTTAGAAGGCTGTGTAGCTTTAAACTCTCACGGATACGTAAAGTCACAGTGCAGCGAACCAACTCATGTTAAAGTGTGTGTACTTTGTTGGATCATCTACTACTCCAGGTAAATACCAAAAAAAAAAAAAACCCATAGCTCTCGTGAATTTCAAAGTGGAATTTTATTGGTGGTATTTTCTGGAATTCCATCATTGTTACCCGCAGGATCATGTAAGGGTCGTGGGAACCATATAAAGTTTGCAGCATGGTAGCACGACGCAACGTAATACTTGAAGCAATTCACGCTTTTCCTCCAACTTGTCGATCGCCAGGTCACTGTGGACTCAACCATACTTTTACTGTGTGCAGTTTTCTGAGAGCCCTCTCACCCTTACTGCGACCTGGGCAAGAAAACCGTCAACACTTTGTAATTTAGATTCATTTCCTCGTGAACAGTTGTCTGAAAGGCTATGGAGGAAAGCTGCTTAAATCAACGCTCGTACCCTCTTCCCAGACAACGAAGGATGTAAATTTGAAGGTCCATTTATATTTTCTAGAGTTAGCCACTTAAACAACACGCCGCTATTTTTAAAACCGCACCCTCTGTGTTTCGTGGCAGACAGAGGCTATTGCCCCTGCGGCACACTGGGAAACAGTATAGAAAAGAAATAAAATAAAATACAAAAAAAAAAAAATGTGAGACAGGCGTGCAGTGATTGCCCAGTGCATTTTCACCTCATTCAATTGCTCAGTCCACTTAGAACGTCCCACCCCCCCACTGCAGCCCCCTCTGAGCCCGAATCGTCCAATGAGTTTGTTAATACATGGAATGAGTCCCTCTGGGCACCTATGGTAGACAAGTCAAACGCCAAATGGTTGTTGGAAAACAAACGCCCAGATAGACGTGAACTGTGATAAGACGGGATGACTCGCTCCCACTCTTGATACAGGTGAAAAGTCTTTAAGGTGGATGGCCAATGTCCTCCACACCATTGTCATAAATATCCAACCTGCCCTGGCCTCTCCTGCCCGAATGTAGGTGGAGTTATATACACAGGGTGGGGTGGGAGGGGGGTCTTCCAATGGGGGTAGTCGTCTCCATACACCACAAGGAATAAGGCGTGTGACTGGCGAGTAAAGAAGAGGGGAGGTATGGAGGAGGATCCAGTAGGGAGCTCAACTTTCAGTTGCTGGGCTTTTTAAAGAGCTAGGAGGTGACCAACCAAAATTTCTTGTGCAGTGTTCAGTAGGTCCTGTATGCTTTCGCTGCGCCTCCTCATTCAGCTGATACACACTGTGTCCATAATCCTGCTGCCTGGCTACCTGGAGGACACAACAAAGGCAGTGGCCACAACTTCCATTGAATATCATTGGATTTATGTTCGCTACAGAAAAATCCCCACACCAATCACAGTGAAGTTTCTTGCAGTGACAAAGCGGTAATCAACACCTGTACTGATGACGACATTTATGCAGCCGCTTACAGTAAAGCTGCCTTCTCACTTCTGACCCAATGACCATTTGCAAATTGGCTCATGTATGATGAGGAAAATTTTGGGGAGGTTGAGTTGTCTGGCCCGGTGACACACAATGGGGTTGCTGTGGGGGAGAAGAGATGATAAATCCAGAGGAGGGAAAATGTAAGAAGCACATTTCCACCCTCTGCTGGCAACAAACGGGAAGATTAGCTTGTGGTCAGCCCCACTTTCAATATCACAGAAAGTCAAATCTCCTCTTGTCCCTCAGGGTAAGCCAGCAGCTTATTTCAGGTGTGGAAGGATCCGCTGATGACGCACTCTGGCCGAAACCCTCATGTATAACCTTTCCAACAAGTGAGAGAGATGCAGTTCCCTGTGGCGCGATCGCCTCCCAAGGAGCCAGCCTGCCCCGGGCTTGACTCCTGACCAGGGATGGCCTCTGACCATAGAAAGAGATACTAAATCAGCTAAAAGCAATCCAGGCTCATCGTCCCCAGCGGCAGAATGGGCTGTGTTCCTCCGCGGACACGCCGACCGACACCGTCAGAAGCGGCTGAAGCCTGCCGCGACCGTTAGGGCTTGAGTCAGCGCCACAGTGATCGCAACATCGGTCGAGGAAACACGCGATTTGAGCGGCGGTGCTCCAACGCACCACGCCATCAAAAAGATGCACAGACCCCACTGTCTGTCGCCCACGTTGGACACCAAAGCGGTACAGTCTAGTCAGATACTGATGGTCCGCCGCAAATTTCAGTCCAACAACCGGCCAACCCAGAAAAAGAGATAGTAACCTGAATATTTTGAATGATGTACTTCACGCAAGTGAGCTGACGTACGCTTATGCAGCTGCCCCTGCAGCACCCTGCACTGAACACTGAATGCGTGGCATTGTAGATGTACATACATCCCTGGAAAAGAAAAGATAAGAGGAAGTATCAAATCAGGCTCATAAAAAATGCCTTTAGACAAAATGAATTTTCTACCTCATCCTGTAATTGTTTCCACCTGCTCATCATAGTCTTAATCCTGCCTGCTATTGTGAGGACAAAGTAAGCGAGCAAGGACAGTGCTTAGCAGAAATCAAAAAAACAAAGATGTTTTCTGGCTCTCAGGTTGTGTGTGTACTCAGTGGCTGTGACATTCCCTCAAACTCCTGTCTGCTCCTGGTTCTAAATGCTCCACTAAAATGCTGTTCAGACAATCCCATCAACCCATAATTTGAAAGAAAACAAACCCATCATCAGAAACTTCAATCTTACCAAAACCACCATATACCTTAGCAAAAAGAGCATTCTCCTCTCCTGATGCAGACGCCGGTAGCCTCCCGCAGCCGGCGGCTTTGACAGGCGCGCGCACATGCAGGAAGTGCCGCCATTCGCAGGTACCCACGTCCCGAACCGGCGGTCACCTGCAGCGGTGCAGGACACTGCCACTTGGAGAAGGGAAGGAGAGAAACAAGCCTGATGCAGATTAATAAACACAAATTTCAGATTAAGTTCAGTATTTTATTGCTGCTCTGCCAACAAAATAGGATACTGTGGCGAAGTAGAACTGGGAAAGGGAGTGGAACCGGTCAAGCCTACCCACCACCGCTCCTGTACCCACAAAACCCCTTCAGTTTTGCATAACACACAACGGGTGCCCAACAGGAGATTTACCACCAGGCCACCACCGTCACACCCCAGTGTCCCAACACAGTGCCACTACCCACCAGCATCCGATTAGGCAGTGGCCTCTCCTCCAGGCCAGCGGTCTCCATTTTCAAAACTCTGCTGGTCTCCCAGGTTGACAAACTCCCAGCCGTCATCCTCCGATATGTTCTCCATGTCCTGAGCTACAAGACACAAACAGACATTTTCAAACGCTACTGCTACTTTCATTCTGTTTTGCACTCCATGCCCACTGCTTCAGCACTATTCAGTGCCAGCAGAGTTTATATGATTATTGAAGTCATTACTTTAAATAATGAAAGTAACAGCAAAGTCTTAGAACATTCAAAATGCTTTATAGAAGCTGTTTTTAAGTAATACCGTTTTCATTTCTTCATGTAAATGAAATTTACCACCAAAAAGATACAGCGGCTTTAAACATGATCAGGAAGGACTACCTGCTGTTTCAATAACTCAACTCATTTTCTTTCTAAATTTACCTGCTGTTTAAGTGTGTTGTAGCATTAAAAGCAGAGGCTAGCTACATGGCAACAGCTAAGATTTATTTAGTTATGTGACCAAATGTGATTGGTACTGCTGGTAAAAGCCAGCTGATTTAGATATATATACTCTTTGAAACATCATAAAGCCACCATTGTGTTACTTACTGTCGAGGAGAGCCACCTCAGGCTTGATGGAGGCAGTCTTCATCAGGGGACCCATCACCACAGGCAGATACTGCTGAAACTCCTTCCCCAGGATCTTGCACATCCTGGCCCAGGCTGAGATCATGTACGAGATCTGAATGACACACACAGAACCTGACAGGTTGAGTACGCAGACATAGAAATACAGAAAAATGGACAGTTCAAAGGTCGTCCAAGTCTTCCTACCTGAGGATCGTCATCTTCCAGGTCGTTGAAGTCTGTCTGGGTTTTGAGGAGCAGCTGCATGACAGCAGAGGCGTCTGGCATGAACTGATAGAGAGAGAAAGAGACAGATGTGAAGACAGCTGAAGGTCTCTTAAAGATCTCGGTAGACTGTTTGATCGCATCCCACACCGCCATACCTTCTCCTTGCCGACGGCCAGGCCAATGAGGCTGATGCACTCTATGGTCTTCCCACGGAGCAGCCTCAGCTCCTTCTGTACCGCGTTCTCCACAATGTGTTTGAGCGAGGGCATGAACATGTCGTAATATGGCACAAACTTCTCTTCGGCTGTGTCGGCCACCGAGGCGATGGACGTCACCACCTGCTCCAGGACCAGTTTGGTACCCTTCTGGATCAACTGGGAAGAGAGAAGACGACACACTTGAGACTCCTGATAGCCATGTAGGAGACCTGCTGAGCTGGCTTTATCAACACTGAGTATTTATACCTCTTGCAGCTTGGCAACCATAATGACGTGAAGGTGCTGCACCAAGCTGTCCAGGTAAGGGATGAGCAGTGATTTGGGACAGTCCTCTGTAAAGTTGATGAGGGCAGCAGCAGCGTGCGCTTGCACCCGAGGGTTACTCTGGTCCTCCATGGTCTGAAGCAGGGCTGAGATCACCTGGAAGTAAAAAGGATGAGGGATCAGTCTTCATAGTCTCACACACCAGTAAACCTTTACCTTGGTTACAACTTGAAAATGTGTCACTTTACCTTATCGTGGAATTTCTTTTGGAAAGTAGGGGCGAAGTCTGTGGCCATCTGTCCAATGGCGTTGCAGGCAGCGTAGCGCACCCTTGGGTGCTGAGGAGGGAAAAGAAAGCCAAACTCAAAACCAGCACACAAGATAGCACCTGCTGTAACATTAGTAATCAGATTGTGGAGACTTGAGGAGAAAGACATCAGTGTTTCTTACAGGGTCGGAGCAGAAGAGGAGGACAAAGCTGACAATCTCTTGGAGTATGGCCTCCATCTGCTGGTGGCAGCCCTCACCGATGGCAGACAGCGCCATCAGCCCAGCGTGACGGTACTTCCAGTCAGCTGGCAACAAACACACTCCGTTAATCTCATCTCAAACAAGCACTCAAACATCATATCTTTAATAAATATCAGTCAGTTTACTTACGGTTCTGCAGCATCTGCATGATGTGTTGTTTGATCATGGGTAAAATGATCTTTCCTCCCAGACCACAGGCGATTCTGTCCAGAGCGCTCTCCCCAGCCACAGCATTACTAATGGGTGACAAAAAACAAAACCACTCAAACACATACACACAACAATGTGTATGACCACATTTAGACATTTGAGGACTTTTGCTGCAGCAACAACCTTTTTTGGCAAGCATCTTAGAAGTGAGATCTTTTAGTTCTCTAAATTTAGATGCCGTGATATTTAATCTTATATTGAAGTACAGGTGATGTTTCAGGTTTAAATGGAGATGTAGACAAACAAAGTCCTAAAAACTTTCCATCTTAACCATCAGGTGATTACACAGAGACACAGTGGGAGCTGTGACCAACAATCAAAGGACCTTACCTGTCAAAGTCATCATCCTCCAGCTCATCAGCCATGGCCCACTCATCGTCATCCTCAAGGTCCACCATCATAGCCAGCATCTGGGGCACTGAGGACACAACAAGTAAATAACACAACTATTAACTATCTAAACTATTCTACCAAACAGCAGAGGGACTGTACGTGAGGTTATTTGATGGTAAACCAAATCCTCACCACTCTGAGCCACAATGGCGGTGTGTTTCCTCAGCATGGCGGCTGCCGTCTCAGATAAGGTGACAATGACCTCCAGTGCCAGCTGCCTCTGCATGTTGGTCAGGTTGGTGTCAGCACACAACTGAGGAGAAGGGGACAGGAGATTAGCAGATGTTTAGATTTCAATCAGGTATCATTTTGTGTGTTAATATCAACAGCAGTGAAGTGATACTTTGCATCTGACTCACCTTCAGACAGAGCTGCAGGGTGGCCTCCAGGTTGGGTCTCAGGTACTTGGGTGCTGTGTCTGCGATCTCCACTAAAGACTTGAGCACAGAGTCGTCTCCCTGGTAGCAGGACTCATTCACCGCCTGATTAAGAAACAGAAGATGAGGTTAGTGTTACAACTACATTCACTCAGCTATAGGAAGACGCTAATGCTGAATTTACACTGCGGCAACAATGTGAGAGTCTAACTTCCAACTCTATCATGAGTCACTGACAAAAACACTGCTGCAATAAAGCTCAGTAAGGATCCTGAAACATTTATAGCTGTTGTGAAATGACTGTTGAAATACTGGGGACCCTGAACCCTGTAATGTAGACTGATGCCTCATTATCTTGTGTGTAACAAGTTGTTAACTCAGGTTATATAATAATCATGCTGCTGGGGAGAATAGCTGCTGGTCCTGTTAAGCTGTTTGCTCTTCCTGTGTGTGTGTGTGTGTGTGTGTGAATGTGTGTTTAGTCTGAACTAACTTCCTTATTCTTTCTTCAGTACAAACAGGGTCATCTCTACAGAGCCTGACGAGGAATGATGAGACACACTACAGCTCTCCGTAAAGAAAAACAAGCTGCAAGTAGCAGGTACAGCTGCTTTTACTCTGAAGTTTCAGCTTCTATTTTCTTATTTACTTCCCATATACTGTGTTTAGATCATCATGAGCACAATAAAGGGGGAAACAAGACTGACATGAAACAGCTCTATAAGTCACAGTAAATCAAAAGACCCTCATTTTTACCTGGACCCATTACTGTATGATCTAAGCTAGCCTTAGCTAATGCATGAGACCAATAATGGGTCTCTCAAAGGACTCATTTACTTACTGCTTAAAAGCCATTACTGGTGCATAGGATTACATGCAGGCATCAAGCACAACACAGCTCTGAACAATAAGTTCTTGAAAACATAACATCCATAACTAATGTAGAGGACGCTGTGCAAAACTGATGTTCTAAGACAAAGAGGTCCTGGTGTCTGACCTGCAGGATTCCCGGCAGCAGGTCGGCAAAGTGCTTCAGCAGAGCTGTGTTGCTTTCGTTGGACAGGACGAAGGATGCTGCAGCCCGAGCTGCCAGGGTGCGAATCTAAATGACAAGTTAAAAAAAAAAAAAAATTAAATGTACAGGCATATCCATCTGGAGATGAACTGTACTACAACTGTGTTAGGATCTTACCTGTGGGTTTGCCTGGTCCTGCATGCACTGAACAAGCATACGTTTGATGACCTCCATATAATGCTGCTGCTGGTTGCCAAAGATGCCTGGGAAGTTCCTAAAAGAAGGCCAAAGCACACAGGTCAGCCACCGGTACTTCTGCCTGAACTTACGAGGAGTGTGACTTTATCTGGGGCTCACCAGAATATGTGCAGGGCAGCTTCTCGCAGGCCAACGTTGTCAGAGTTGACCGAGTCGAACAGAAACTTGAGCACCTCTGGCCACTGGTTATTCCCATCGTCATCTAGAGTAGAGACACCACAAAGATAAGAGATAATACTGGCTTGTTTATCCTCAATTAATCACCCAGAAATCTTTATAAGCTGTCAGAATCTCAGGATGATTACCAATGAGGTTGCGGGAGAGCTCAGCTGCAATGTCGCAGACCTTCTTGCGGATGTTTGGCGAGGTCTCCTGTTGGATGCTGGTCAGCAGTTCTGTCTTGATGGCCGTCTGCATCTCCAGAGTCAGGCCCGGGTAGATCTCCTCGAAGGAAGACGACAGCAGCCGCCGCAGCAGCACTGCCGCCATCTGTTTGACCTGGGTGGACAAAACATTGGTTTCAACGTTACGTCACATTTCCTGCTGTGGCCCCCGACGTGACTCAACAAACCCAATGTCAAACCTGTGACACAAAATTGGCAGAGGCTTTGCTATATTTTTGATTGGATACAACCAGTCTGTGGTCACTCTAAAAAAATAAAAACCCTGACAAAATCTGCAGCATCTCAGAAAGGCAGAGTCACTCTCCCTGGGCCGAGCACCTCTCTGCCTGCTCCCATTTCAAGACTCTAAAAATATCCACCTTGAGGTAAAGAAAAGGAGAGGAAGCATGAGGGACCAAGCAGCTGGTGGAGTCAGAGTAAACATAACTGCCCAAATGCCAAAACTGTGACTCATGGGTCTTCGTGTCAGGCAGTGGCGAAGGCCCACATGTGATGACAGACTACATTCACAAAATGCCATCAATGCTGCACCTTTTTAGAGTGAACACATTGCAGTAATGCAGAATGGATACTCATTAAGGACATGATGTAATATCACATGAACTTTGCCCGACTCTCAAACACTTCCAGTATCATTGCCTTTAACCTAAAATGCTCTTTGTTTCTGGTACAACAAAGGCCAGGGATAATAGTTGTTGTGATTTCAATACTGGTAGCCTTCCTCTGATTCAGGCCGAAAGGATGAATTGTGTCATGGGAACGTGTCTCTGTACAAACCTCCTCTGCAGCAGATGCATCTCTTACAGCCTGCAGCAAGAATGTGATCTTGTTCTGGCCCGGGATCGTGTCATAGGTCTCCTGCAAAGAGAATTAACGGACAGTGGGTAAGGGATGAGACATGCCATTTGGAGCATGCTTACAGATGCTAAGCAACACACATACTCCATTTTTGCACCCCCCCCCCCCACCCCGTGTAAAATGGATCTCTACCAGGGAGAGTGTCATGTTCAAAGAAACAGCATTGTGCAGATGCCTGTAATTCCACACTTATCGCACATTTCAAACTGAAACAGATGCTGTGGTGAGACGAAATGCATGAGGACTGTCCAGAAATGCTCCTAATACCATCAATATTTATGGTGATTGGTGTGGCTATTCAAAAACTTGTTAACTAGATGTTTATTGCTTTGTGGAGGGAAGAGGTAGCGACCAAATATTTAACACAGCATGGACAATTCAAATCACCAGCATATTTTACCTTCATGAAACACAGCCCGCGTCATTTCACTATGGGGGTTATCTGCATAAAAAAGCAGCTCTTCTGATGCACATTGTGTGCTGCCTATTTGTTTTAATCTCCACTGTTCTTCCGGTGGGTCATTAGAGCCACATGAGAAACGCAAATACATGGGAGCCTCTGTAGGGATGCAGTGCAATCTCTGGTGTGTGTGGTACTCTATGGAAAATATCACTGACAATCATGTGCACGCTGTGCTAATGGTAAACAAACAAATAAAAAATTGCCTGTTTATCAAGTGAAAGGACAGAGATACCCAGTTAACACCAATAGATGTCTGCTGGAAAAACACGACTCTGTGAAAACAACCATGACTGGTTTTCCTGGGTGTTTTTAAGTGAACACATTCGCATGACAAAGAACCAGGACAGGGAGGAGAATCGCTGTGGCAACAGAATGGCGGGGGAGAAATCTTATTACTGACTAAACACATGTAAATAGAAACTG
>BRZM01003105.1:31834-43989 GCA_033238685.1 Lates japonicus | reverse complement strand
TTAATTATTCCTGAAAAAATCATTTTATGTTCTTTCTTTGTAAGTTATTTATTTCTTGCATCATTCTAAGAGTTCCTGAAACTGGAAGAAGCAGAATTCAATGTGATCTTTGTTAATATTTTCCTTGAGCCTGGACTGATAATCTCAGAAATTATAGGAAGCTGGGAATGACCCAACCCAGCTGGGCATTTTAGTGGAAAATCCACAGTATAGATGTGCAGTTGGAACAGAGGGCATCTGGTCGTGTTTAAACACGTATGAATCTCCTGCAAACAGTGAATATAGAGAGAGTTCATGAATAATGATGCTGTATTTACTAGCTGCAGGTTTAATGTCAGGGTAATCTTGGGCGTTTGTGATGCTTGGTCTATGTATGTGAATTTACTGCGGCCACATGGGTAACTGAGCAATCATATTCGGTTTATTTAGGTCTGTGTGACTCACCAGTTAAACCAAGCGCAGTCTGAAGTACATCTCGTGTTAAGAGGAAAGCAGTGTGGCATTCAAAGTAATGGACTCTATATTGGGCTCTAGAGGATTGTGTGTGTGGTATGTATTTCTCCGTGTGGGCTGGTATATTGCAATTTGCAGAATTGATTTATGTGCGTCTGTGTGTGCATGTTTGATCTCTTACAAGAATGGAAACCATTTTTGTTTGTTTGTGCCACCCTGGCTCACACTGACAATGAACACTGTGATCATAGGCTTGTGTGTAGGTCGTTCTGTGTGTGTGTGTGTGTGTGTGTGTGTGTGTGTGTGTGTGTGTGTGTGTGTGTGTGTGTGTGTCTGTGTGTGGCCAGTGTGTACTGGGGCAACCAGTGTGGCAGCAGGGCGCTCCGCAGAGCCGTCGAGTCCAACAAACAAGCTCTGCTGTGTTACAGCTGCTGTAGGGAAGTACAGACATGACCCTGCTGAACCTTCCTTCACTACACACAGGGAACACATGAATGGGATACAAAAGAGTAACAATATTTCACTCAAGTTAAACTAGTGAGATCTGAGTATATATAGCACTAGGATGTCAGCAAAACTCCACCTCAGATTAACATGAGGAGACAGATTTGAGAAATCTTGGTTCAGGTACATTTTTATGTGCATATTGCAAATCCAGGCCCATAATGTAGATTATACTATTAAAACTAAATTTATGACTTTTATTAAAACTGCAATAATACACTGACTGTAATGAATATCATCTCTGTGTTGCTTCATCACACACATGCAACAAAAGTGATGGCAATAGTTTGTAAATTCCTCGCTTGCATTAGCTAACTTTTTAAAATAGATTTTAGTTTACTTCAAACCTCATCACCAAATGATCGCTGTTACTAGTTAAAAACTAACTTAATATCAAGCTCTCTGGTTTGATGTTTCATGTCTGTTTCACCTGTAACCACACAAGCATCAATAACTGGTGCCATTGGGTGTAGGCAGAAGTGTGCTCTATTACTGCTGTAACCACACACAGCTATGTCACAATGTACTGACACATCCTGGAGTGCACATACATTATTGCAGTGAGGTGAAAAGTTTAACCAGAATTTTTAGGGGGTGTGAAGTTATGCTTTAATGTGCATATCAAGACCTTACATGATTAGTTTATCGCTGTGTGGGAAACCAGAGGTGTAGGTTTGTTTTAGTAAAAAGGAAAAAGTGTATGTGAAGAGGTTTAGAGAGGGAAAAGTCTGTAGAGGAAACTCTCAAACTGGAGATTTGACTGACCAGAACTACTTCACACTGAGAACTTATGCTGTTTATACTTGTTTTAAATTTTTACAGCTAGTACTTACAAAGTATAATCAGGTAGGATTTGGATGCAGGACCATTCCCTCTGATGGAGTATTTTTGCATTATAGTATTACATCCCTCACTTCAGTAATAGTGGTAAGTAGTTCTTCCAGTGCTGCCTGCAGCAGCAAACTGTGCTTGTATGTAGCGAAGGGGTCTGGTTGGATTGTGTTTAACTTTATGAATGACAAGCAGGGGGTTGAAAAAAGGGTGCATGCTCAGCAAAGCTTCCCTGTATTAAAAAAGCTGAAAATATTTCTGGCAAGCTTACGGTATTATGGACAACTGACAGGCCACAGTCATCAGTAACAGGTCTAGTGCCTCTCTATGTGAAATAAGGGGGAATGGCTTGTCAGTAACTCCATTTCAGCTGTTCAGTGTGCTGAACTGTTAAAGCTGACTAAAAACTGACTAAGAAACTATTTTTTCACTAGAACTAAGGAAGAAGCAAAGATATTAAAACCACCAACTGCTTATTACCACTCCTTTATTAAGCATGCACATAAATTAGTTCAAGGTAAAACCACTGAGGGGGTTTCAATTTGCTGCATCTAAGGACAATTAAACATTTATGGTGCCTTAAATGCACATTAATCAGCATCAATAAGTGTTAATTAGTATTGAGTAACATTTACCTTGTTAATCACCCCAAAGCCATGCACCCATGGTGGAAAATTCATTTTCCGACTCCTGTGGTCGTGTCATGCGGTGTTACCCACAATGCAGTGTGATGACAGTGCCAAAGGCTTACCAGGGCAGTCTGTCACTTTGTCCCAATTCTGTGCCTTGTCCGCACCGCAGCCTCCGCTCATGTTGACTCTTGCACATTCAAAAGTGTCAAACGCTTGAGATGACACCCTTCAACACCTACTGCACTCCTCTCACTTTTCACTTTCTTTTAAATCTAGAGGACAAAGCATTTTTGTCTCTATTCCACCTTTATGTAACCAGCAGTCATATGGAGTGTGACAGTTGGCCTAGTTAGGGCAGTAAATAATAATAATAATAAATACAGACCCACATAAAATATACAGGTGAACAAGTAAAACAATACTCAGAATCACTTGACATGCGAAATTAAATCACATTGCAGCTGGGTACAAGCCTGGATAAATATCAGCTAAAAGTGAAGCCAGCTCCTCATGGAGTCCGCCTCAGGTTCCTCCATAACAAGTTTAACAGTCACAAACAGAGACCAGCTCTCATCCGCATTAAATTATTTTGCAGGGAATACACACTTTAATGAAAGAGCGTGTGCAGCATTTGGTGGATGGATGGTGCCAGGCTGGATCAGCACAGGACGAAGTGACACCGGTGGCGGGCTAATGACACAAGCCTCAAGCTGTTCTCACACCTGCCATAGATCTGCCTCACTCGCTTGACATTAACATTGAGGAAAGGGGCCATTTCAAACACACACACACACACACACACACACACACACACACAGCCAATCATGCAAATACAGCAACATGGACATGCTCGCTGATAGAAAAAGCACACACATGCTGTTACATCCAGACTCTTGATCGCTCACACTCACACAAACAAACAAATAGGCCATTATCCTTGAGAGCCCAATTAGGCAGTAAATGGGAGAGCTGAGTTGTTAGTGGAAGAGAGTAAGGCACTCATGATTGGATGACACGATCGGCCACAGAGTGTGAAGGTTCAAGGTAACATTTAAATGCTTACTTTTGTTAGCATGCTGTAATTGCACAAATATTTTCTAAAAGCTGATTTAAGTCCAATTGAATGTTTAATGGAAAGTCTTCCCATCCGTGTTGCAGCATAAAACACCAGCTCGTCCCTCAGATGAGTCATTTTAGCCCTCAAATTACAAATCATTTCCCCAAATTACTACTTTGTGTTCTTAGTATACACATATTATTATTCCAGTTTAGTCATTTGTATGAAGAAACTATATCATTTGTTCTCTAAAATGAATAATTTCATTTTAACAACAGATCATACAGCTGGTGAAGAAAGGGAAACATTCAGCAGCTGGTCCAAAACAAAGCTAAAAGGAGCTTTTTCTTTGGAGTTTTGCTCTTAAACCGAAGATGGTGTTCCACTAGACATCCACCAGTGAGGGCATATTGCTGCTATCCACAAGAGAAAAGGTGCGATATGAGGATGGGCTACAAGCCGTTCACTGGTGGTTTGCAACATGTTGCGTGAGGTTCTCTTTTCGCCTTGATTATGAAGTTTGTGGCTTTTTTTTTTTGCTTGAACATTTTATTTTTTCATATTTTATGAGGATTATACCTGAGTTTCCATCCTTGTGAATTGATGTGTATTGTGCTTGATGTTGTCCTGAGTCTGTTAGAGTGATGAATGAGAAGTTGTTTTGACAGGCTGTGTTTGGAAGTGCTAAGAGCCCCATATACAATCACAATCACTCGCAGGAAAATAGACAAGAAGTACAAAAATATGCTTTGGGTCATGTTTATGTGCGAATGGCACATTAATGGAGTAAAACATGAGCCGTTACGTGGTCTGTGTAGGCACGGGCAATCACATTAGCTCTAACTTGGCTTCATGAAACTGCTTATTCAGCTGGTTTAGTGTCTTAGTCATTCAAGTCAGGGTTTCAACAATAAGCTCTGCTTTTCTGAGCTTCTTTTTTTTTATCCTCTACCTCCTCCACCCCTCTGGAATTAGTCATTTAAGGTTAAAGAAAAAAAATCTTGCCCCATCTTACCCCATGACATTTACCGGTCTTGTTAATCTTCAGTCAGCAAATATTTTGTCCAGAAAATCTGATTCACCAACAGAGTTTTGATGTGCTCTTGTTTGGTTTTCTTGGGTGTAATTCATCACAGACCTGACTGAGATTGTAAAAGGTAGTCAGACTTCCCCTCGCAGGATTTCTATGTAATCAGGTTCAGTTTAGTCTCACAAATAAGCTTAGTGCAGCTCGGAATGCTCTTCAGAGGTGTGCTATTGTATTGTAATGCTATGGAAAATATAAAACATAACATAAACAGAACTTATGCAACATTTATACCTTGTAAGGGGATCACCCATTTTTCTGAAATTGAAAGGAATTCCACTTTTTATTTTTTTATTCTTATCCTTCAGGAATGAGCTGCTTGATGTTCTGTAAATGAAGTGTTCCATCATTAAGTTACTCTCCAATCCAGACATCGCCAGTCTGTGGTTTGTTTTCTTAGAAACTGATTGAGAGGCTTGTTTTTCTTTGAAATCTGACTAAGAGAGCAGATTTGCACACAAGCTCAAACAACAAAATTACACTTAGAAATCACATAAAAAGGTTATGTTCCTTTTCATACAGTAATTCACTGCATAAGTACCCAAAATGGCAGGAGTCCAGCAGCGGATGAGCTTAAACAGGCGCCAAACAGCTTTAAATCTGAGCTAAATACAACACAGACCTTATGGAGAACCATTTAAATTTCATCCGAGCATACAGTTTGAAAGTGAAGACTTTGTGTTCCTACTTGCTGCGTTGTGCTGATACATCTCAGTGTCCTCAGGCAGTATACACAGAGCGCACTGAGGTGTTTTACTACAGTTTATGGGAGCTGCGAGAGCTGGGATCCATCATGCATCTGCTGGTCTCCCGCTTGAGCGCCATTTAATCTGTTCCATGAGAAAATCTCTGTCGTTGTAGTAGCGAGGCAAGCCAAGCCGAGTTTTGGCAGAGCGTCTTGAGGACAGAGTTACATAACACTCTCTCTCTCTCTCTCTTCCTCTGTCACTTTCTCTCTGTTCCTTATAGTCTGTTTTTCTCTTTTTGGTTTTGGCATTTCTTTCTTACTGTCTTGTGAGACTTTACAAAGTTGCTGCTCTCTTTCCCTCTCTTTCTCTCTGTGTTTTTTCTTTCTTTTGTCTGGTTTCATCTTACTTTGATTTTGTGCTGTTCTTTTCTGTCTGCTTATTCAATCATGCTGGACACTTAAGACTAAACCAAAAGGCTGAAACACACACACGCACATGCAGACACACAACACAAACATAGACATTCCTCCAGAGTCTTACTCCAGCGAAATGTCTTGAGCCCGAACTCAGACGCCAAGCAAGCAGTTACTCAATGTTTTGTAGAACACAGCGCTGTGTTACATAACAGGAGAGGACTCATTCATTCACCCCCTCAGTTGAACCACATGTATAATTAATTTGCTCCCCCTCCTTCTTATAGGTGTGTGTCCTCATGTGTTTCAACAGCCTCTCTGACACAAGCAGAGTTACTTCAGTCTGAAGATGAAGCATTGCAGACTGATAAATCTACTTTTGCAGAGTGAGGAAGAGAAAACAAAGCACACTGCTGCAACCTGTTGAAACATGTGAAATCCCTCTTTTGTATTATGTCATATACACAGAGTCCTGGATTCTTAAAGGAATAGTCAATTAAAAATTCAGTTACATGTCCACTAAAGTGTCTCTGTGGATGCAACCATCCTATATTTACCTCATTATCTTTGACATTTTCCTCACCAACTTAATGCTGCTTAATTTATTTCAGTAGTTACTGTGTGGTAGGAACTGAGTTATTTTCTGAAGTTAAACCCAGTTTTATAAGTGTGACGATATGAGGGGTAGTAAAGGGGTAAATATAGATATCTGCTCCCATAGTGTTGCAGAAATGATTGACAGAATAATTTATACTGTTTTTGAGTTACAAAAAGTGGGAAGGCTAAGAAGAAAGTGGGCAAACTTCCATACTAAAGCTTCAATTGGAGGCTGTGATGACAAGAGGTGGGCAGACAATCACTGAATTTCGTTTGTGGGGTAATAGCCTGTGAGTAGCTGGAAAACAACTATGTCAGATCAAGTTTGATCTTTCTTGAGGGGCTACCCATGATAAGAATTGCTACAGTTATGGGCTGCAAAAGCTGCTTTGAAAAAATATCCACCTAACATGGAGGCCAATGGAAAAATAAACATTACAGTAGAGTTTCCAGATCTGCGGTTTTTGTCCATCAACAGCAAAATGGAGTTTACAGCTATATTTTCCACATCTTTTATTGTTTACAGTAAGTGAGAAGAGTTGGGTAAATAAGCTTCTATTCGGTGGATTGGACTGTCAGTATTGTACTGATGAATGTTTTTTCAATGCTATAAGATATAGTATAATCTGAGGTAGAATTCTGCTACTCTTCACGTTTGGTGAAGATGTGGTCATTTCTATTGTCAATTATTCATCCCTGTAACTCAGTTACTTCAACAGTTTGGAGGGTCTACTTGCCTCCTGACTCACCAGGATTTGGATGGCCCAGAGTCTGGAGGTGTAGAGAGGCAGCTGGCCTCCATAAAACTGTTGTTTGATTTACATGTAGTGTCTTGCTTGCTGGTTAGTTAGTTACTGGTGAACCTATATTCAGGAATCGCCCGTCTTCCAATTTGGACAGTGTGTAAACATAACTTCATTTAAAGACAGGAATTCTGGAGTGGGTGTCACAAATTGTTGGAGTTGAACTAAAATGTAGTGAATGTAAAAATCAAACCATCAAATTACTGTAGTTCATGAAGACTTAATCAGTTATTTACTTCCATTTACTACATTTGCAGTGACTGTGATGAGTTTGAGTGATAATTAACTAAAGTAACTTTAAGTCACTTGCAACTGCAAATCCCATAGTTGATCAGAGTGGGAGAAGCACTACAAGAAAACCCAACTAATAAAATAAAGGTAGTGTAGTGAGAGATGAGGGTTCAGATCAGTGATTGGAGAGGACATATTACATATTAACCATAAATTAATCAAAAACCTATAAGAACTAATTCATTACATTGTCTTGAATGAACAGGTCCATGTGTTTCTGTGTATTTGTCTGTATGTCAAATGGTAAATTAATTAAGTTTTTGTTAGAGCTGCTGTGTTTTTCACCTTGTTTTTCACATATTCCCACTTCATTATTATTATTTTATATTATTATCATCATAATGAGGTTGTTAAAATGACAATAAAATGTTACAGTAAGTAGACAAGTTTACGGTGACTATGTAATTGTCTAACAGACAATCATACATGCTTGAATTAAGTGGGGGTAAGACTAGATGCTTTGTATATGGCCTACGAATAATTGAACTGTCATTTTCTGCTCCTGACATGAATGCAGAAACAAAATGACACGCAGTCTCAGCCTCCCCCAATGAATAAAAAGCATCATTGGTGAAAGCAGTTCATTCCATCCATTGCCAAAGCAAACACACAAAGAAAACTCTCTGCCTTTCTCACCCAGCGATACACAACATCTAAATGTCATCGCTGAGCCAAGCCAGGCCTTTGTTACGACTGATGTGTGACCTTCCTGTGATACACCATCCGTTGGTGGACGGCCAGGGGGTTTGCATGGACAGTCGCCCGCTGTGAGGTCCATCTGTGTGGGAGATGCTGTGGCGCTTGGCCTCTGTGCCTGTGGAGGAGATGGATCTCTTACAGGTGCCTCTGCCATCATGGACCAATTAGGAATAAGATGCACAGAAACATGCATGGGCAAACCACACACACACACCTACTACAGGCTACACTGAGGCATGGATGACAGTGGTGAACCGTATCATGTATGTGCTTTGTGAGCAACATTTATTTGACCTGTTATCCATTTTCTATTTCCTGATTCTCTATTTTCCTCCTTATGTAAAGAATCTCAGGAGCAGCGGTGGTAGAACTTTCTCATCTCTATTTTGGAAGTTCTAATTTTATAATATTGACTTTACAGAAATGAATCTGCAGGGCATAATCATCTCAATAGTTTTATTAAGTAGATGATTCACTTAGACACAAAAGGTTGGGGGTTAATTAATAATTTCCCAAGGTCCCCTATTTAATAATAACACTGTGAAGATTCTGCACAGTTAAAGAAACACTCAGAAACTGCTCAGCAGTTCGATAAAAAATTATGTACACACATTTTTGCCTGTGTCACATTCTACCACCTATCATCTTCCATCTACTGATTCATCCTCAGGGACCATTGTGTGTACAAGGGTAAAGGCAGCTACTTCCAGTGGTGAACCAGCCGACTGGTAAGCAGGACTGCATTCTCATGCTGCTAGCATGGCACAAAGCAAACATTATTTGAAAATGTATTGGTTTGGGATTGAAGCCTAAAAGAGCTTATCTGGATGTGAACTGATGCCTCTGTTGTCATATTAAACTTGACCATGCACATCCTCCTTCCTACAAGAATATAAGTGAAATAAAGATGTCACAGTACCTCTGCTGTGGCTCAGAGACAAAATTCATTATTAGAGAGGTCACAGGAGGAGTTGCTTGCAAAACCATAAAACATACAAATTCTCGAAGGATTTGAACAAACACCCAATGAGGTTTTGCAGATGAGATTCTTCCAGTGAAGATGTTTCCCACATTTACTGTATGCTCGAGTCTTAAGTTGTGGTTTGGGATTTGATGAGATCCATCCTGTATGTCAGCATACACAGTAAAAGATCTGTCCAAACCTGTAATTACATTTACATGATTGTAGAAGAAGATTTTATAAGTTCGTGATGATAAGACTACGGTATACTTAGCACCAACATGTCAACAGTAATGATATGGTACAGATACATCCTGGCTACGTGAAGTGCAGCTGAAGCAATAGAAACTTAAATAACTTGCTAATCCTGGGTGAGAGTTAACCTGTAGTAAGTAAAATCCTGTTCTCATGAGTATAAAACTGTTAGGTAAATAGCACTGTGGTATGTCATGCACTTCCAGACACCTGTTATTTGAAGCACTGAAGACCTTATTTAAGCATGTATTCAGCAATCCCAGGGCAAATAAACAAGACATTTCTCCCAGGGGCAATACCATGACTCACTCCTGCTTTGTTGGCTAACATCCACTGTCAGTTAGCAATCTCATGCAAGTTTTGTAGCAGGAATCAAAACCTCCTCATAGTTCATTAGGCATGAGCCTGTGAACGATTTCACCATTGTGCCCAACAGGATAGTCAGTTGGCTGGTCCAGTTATGAAACATTTTGTTGGTAACTTTTTGATTGATATAACAATAATTAGATGGGATGGTCTATCAGTCACTGTGACCCCTTGCCTAGATCCTTGTCTGTCTATTTTTTGTGTTTCCAGTGATGTTGTTGTTGATGTTACAATGTGATGATAGATGTTAGTTGATCTGAGGATGTTATAGCAATTACTGGATCAAAGAAGAAAATCTGCAAAGCTACATGAATTTTTAAAACTGCAAACTCTCCGTCTGTTTCTGCTAAAATTACGCCTGCAGGCGTTACCTCCTTCAGGCGCTACAGCTCATCAATGACAGCTAAATTTAAGTCGAACTTGATCATTAGTCACTGCAGAGAAAAACTGCAAATTGCAAATCAAAAGGTAAATCCATATGAAATATACCTCCATATCACAATGGAACTCTACATTTCTGATATAATTTGAAATAAATGTGAACAACAGAGACTGTATTGATGATGTCATCCTGAGATGAAATGTTGGAGTTGCTCCACATAGATATGATAAATAATGGAACAACAGTGCTTGTGGCACCAAGCGTGATTTTAATGGGATATTGGCCCATTTTCCATTCCATTATGAACTCCATTCATGAAACTCTTGCATTAATATCCCAGCAGCTGTTTTTTATGCTCATACAGTCAGTAACTCAGTGTAGATGAGACAGTTCACTGATCCGTCTTAGTTTAAATCCCACTTTTAGAACAGTTGTCTGTCATAAAAGGACTAGAGGTTTTTAGATGTCATAGATTCAAGTGGTCATCAGTCCACTCATTTAAAAAAATCTCTCTGTTGAAATCTTTTGCTGTTTTATTGCTAGTGATCACCTGCTAGGTTTTCTTGATTTTCTTTTTGATTCAGGTCTGACCGTCTGTCAGTGGGCGCATTATAATCTTTAAGTGGTAGTTATTGGGTGCTGTTATCTGACTTTGCACTTTTGTAAAGCCTAGATTTTACTTATGACATTCTAAGATATTTTTAACAGCAAACATCTGCCTGATTACATTCATATTGTGCAATTCTCCAAGGTAATTCCCTATTGTGTTACAACAAATATTGATTACCTAACAGACCAGACCAGACCAGATATGCCTTTCTGAGAATTGAACTATTGTTTCCTTACACATGCTGCCTGGGGCCTTCAATAAAGTGTTGATTTGCTTTTCCATAGCATGATTCAGCTTCTATTGTCATGATGGTGTAATGTACCTGTCTGCCTGTGCTGGGGTGGGACTGTCTGACATGCTGAGGTTGATGCTGTTGCCCTTTCATTGTTTACTTGAATCAGTCTTTGCTTTTGCCTCTTTGCACTTATTTCCCTACAGTCTGAACATTTCCACCTTAGTCACGATAGATTGGTTTTCTAGGTACTACAATTGTGGTGCAGCAGTTTGTCTATATTAGACAGACATGTTGACAAGTGACCTGCTGACATTACATAGTGACAGGACAACAGTCCTAAGCTTATAGCAGGCCACGTTACTCCATCTCATTCATCATATTCATCCTCTCATTGTCCGTGAACACAATAAAATAACTGTGATATTGAATAGATCGTAATGAATATATTCTTCAGGGTGAACTGGCGGCGTTAACGTTTGTGCAAATCTTTGGTTTGACAGCTTTTGTGGTCTTTTGTATATGCCTGCTTTATAATCAGAAAGTCATAAAACAATGGGGTTGTACCACAATGAAGAACTCATCAATCGATGCAAGTTCTGGTTCACTGGCATCGATATAAACCTGCTTTAGCTAGGGCGAGTATAGGATAATATGCTGACTCACTGCTTTAGATTCTGAAGCTAGTTCAGACCATTTCATTACCTACGCCACTGTGCTTGCATCATGTCATGGATTCTCAGTGGTCAGAGAGTCAGAAACAGAGGCTATTATATCTGATGTGGCTATCAAAGAATATTCGTGTGTGCCCCAGCAGTCACCTGTGCAAGGCTGTTTGGGTTTTTTATCACCAAAAATAATATATACTGTTATTTATTCAATGAAATATCAAACACCATTACTTAGCAGATTTTCTATAACACGCATTCTGCCTTAGAATCATCATACGTTAAAATCATCCATATTGAGACAAGAATTTGCATGACTGCAAATGGATATTTTGGATTCTTATGCTCATTAAAGTTGAACTGGTCTCAAAACACTAGTAAACAGATGAGTCACTGGTAAACCTTTAACTTCACAGTCTGGGCATGTCTGTTTCCAAAAGGTATCACAATTAAAATGGCATTTCTGACATTGAAAGCTCTATTTAGGATCAAAATGAATGCATTGTTACAGAAGATATCTGGTGTTTGACCTTGAGCTCTTCATACTCATTAATGTAACCCTCTTTCTTCTTTCACCAAAGTGCTAATAATACCTGTAAAGTACATTCCTTACTCTGATTATGAG
>BRZM01003105.1:0-25092 GCA_033238685.1 Lates japonicus | reverse complement strand
TTTCAGTTGCCATGTAATAGTTGCTATATCTCATATAAATTCGAGGCTTGGTCCAGGAACACTACTGTCAAATAACGTAGTAAAAGGAAATATGGTGCTATATAATTATTTCCGATAAAAATTTTATGAATTAGCCCAACTGAGACTCCTGTGATCTTCCAACACTTAGATTTAGGGCTATGGTAAAATTTCACCACAACTGCTCACACCAAAAAGTAAAATAAAATGAAATAAAACAAACAAACAAAATTATAATATCGTGATCTATGTAAATGATAACCAGCCTTTCAATTCAGCCCTAAAAGCAATAAAATAAATATTATAAATAAAAGAGTTCTTGTATTGAAAACCAAATAAAATGCTTCAGAACATCTGCACTAAATGATTATCTATAGGCTGTCTATGCCAGAACCATGTAATGATCAGGGTTAAAACAGGACAACATTACCGAGCCCCACAGCCACACACCTCCAATATGTGTGTTCTCACTTATTTTGCTTAATTAGGGCTCTTCCTCATCCCATTTGCACACTGTGGACCTCAGGTAATTCTCAGCATAGCTCCCGCCCACCTTTCATCTATGGAGCAGAGGTCTATTCAACCAGTTAAGTGACTCACCCGTGAGCAGGCTGTGCTTGCATTTACCTTTACCACCCATGAAGGTCAACCGCCCATTTTATCTGTGGACTATGAGCACAAATCACAGTTGGAAAAGCTGCAGTAAATAATGTTTTAATTATTAGCTGAATTCCACGACTGCTTTGCCTGTGGTCCTGATATGCGCTGGTCAAGCGCCTGCCGCATCAAGCACACCCTAATATTATTAGTAACACCTGTGCTTTCCAAGTCAAAATGTCTGCCATGAAAAGGGACCAGCTTGGTACTTAAATATTGGCAATTGAATGTGCTTGTAAAGTTTGAATGATAGGCATGGAACAATTTATAGGGTTGCCTCAGCTGATAGAGTAATGCTTCCTTTTCCACAAAAGAGAACAAAACACAATCATGCAAAAATTGGTACAGTAAATCTGGTTTAGTATGGGCACGTACACAGTGTTCAGCAATTTAAAAAAATCTGGATTTTGTGGCCAAGTGTACAGCGGATTCAGCTCATGCAGATATCATATAACCCCAATCAGGATGGAACATGTTAATGAATATACAGCATATGAGGCAACAACAAATGAAAAATTGTCCAATTGAAGCAATTTATGGGAAACAAGGAAACTGGATTAGAAATTTCTTTAAACCTTTAGAGCTGTTTCGAAACCCATTGCTTGACTTCTAACAATATGTCTATGTGCCCATAAGAGTAAGTGCCCCACGTTTCCTGCATCTCAGCAAGTCACAACACAACTTCATATGTCATCCTGCTTCGAATAAACATGAAAGAATCCCTTGCTGCTTAACTCAATATTTTGATCCATGCAAGCTCCATGTTTGTTCTATCAATTGTCTGGGGCTACTAGCAGACTAGCCAACAGGAACATATTAAAGGTGGCACCCAGAGGCCCATGTTGCCACATACAATCTATGCCTCTATATGTTTATTAACTATACATTTTCTCATCCCTTAGCTTTTACAATGCTGAGCACCGAGCACGCTAAGGCCAAGGAGGCTAACAAGGGGCTTCGCTGCTGTGGCCAGCACTCCCGCCTGTCACCAGATGATGATAGCCGTGGTTGTTTAATATCCATTTCAGTATGGAGTGGAAATCAATTTTTCATTTGGACCTAATTACTTGTGCACTGGCAGCTCAAGGTTTCACGGCCCTGAGCTCGGCCCCTCAGGCTACAGAGGCCAGCCCACCCACCCTCCACATAGCTGTATTATACCCACTATATGTCTAGCCCACTGTAGGTACAGGCTTGGGGAATTGTTCCGCAAAGATGAACCAAGGGACTGACTGTTATATTTCTCTCTGGTAGGGATTTAGTCATGCTTACAGAATGGTGGTGGTCAGTGACCAGTGGACCCACTCCGCTTTCCGCTTCTCGCAGCGACACTCATTGAATGCCGGGGAGTTCAGGAGAGCTGCAGAGCTGAATGGTTACATGATGAAACTCCAGTGAATGAGTTGGAGGTGGACAAGGCAGTACCTATCTCAATTAGCAGTCATTAGAATATTGACCCCAGTGAAACTGGCTTAGAATTCGTTGATAAGCATCCTCGTTTTGTTGAACCATTCAACACTCTGACACTATTCAGATGTCTCTTTTAATTTGATTATTGATTTTAAATTGTACCTGCTTGCCTCTCTTGCCATTTGTTTAATGATCACAACATGCACCTGTGTCCCTGCCAGCACTTGTTTCGTGGATCAGTGACTATTATTTAAAGTTATTCTGTCATCCACTGTGGCTTGCACTCTCACAATGTACTACTGAACTTTACAGGCCAGCACATTTTGTACCTCTGCCCACCAGAAACTTTTGTAAATACACTATACTAGGAGGTAAAAAAATGATAAAAGAGATTTCTGTCTATCTATGTCAATTAATTTTCTGTCTGTAGACAAGTGGAGGGAGACAGTCTGCAAATGAGTGGAAACGGAGATTTATTTTGTCCATCACATCAGAAAGTCAAAGTCCCAGTTTTATTTCCCACAGACAATGCTGTGATTTGACAGTTGATATAAACTAATGTTGAGCCATCGACAAAAAAAGAGGGCACCAGCAAAAGACTGGTGCTTTGATTGCAAAATATCCATCAAAATGTGAGAAGTAGCCACCACAACTCTCAGTAGCATTGTTTTATTAAAGCATCTGTATAAACTGCCCATATCTAATTCTCCTGGATAATGAATAAACTGTAAGAGTAACATTGAGATATCAATAGTGAAGTGAATTTACAGTGGAGAAACGCTTTTTCCCACTTTTGCAACTTCATTGATCCTAAATACACAGCAGGCTGTTATGTTTACGAGATTTGTCCTAATTTTGCCTGGTTTCTGTTTTTCCTGGTTGCCGTAATGGGTCTGATTTCAGTTCCAGCTAGTTTGTTTATCGGGTATGATTATTGGTCACTGAGGGTGAAATAAAAGAATAAAAAGCAAAAGAGTTGGTCCTTAGCCAGTGATGCACTTCACGCCTCAATGGTCTGAACAAAAACAGCTAAACAAGTGGGGACTCTAAAATTGACTGAAATATAAATTCAGCTGGGTGGAGTAGTGACATTTGAGCTCAAAGAACACTCACCAGACACTAAAATGTTCAAGCTGTGCTTGGCAGGACTTCTTAGCTATCGGTGCTTTTACAAATCTGGGTTGCTTACAAGAAGACTCTTGTTGTTGCTTTTTGCCGCCTTCCCAACAGTGGCGTGATTCAGTGCTGTAGAGCTTGTAAACAATTCTCGGCCCTGTGCTGGCCATGTACAGCCTCCCAGCACATACAGCACTGTGCCTAAAATGGACTTCCAGCATGACTGTATGCAGACCTCATATATGGAACCAGTTTCATATAAGTTATACAGTTCTAGCTCAGAGTACCCCGTGAGGCTCCTGATTACAGTTTTGTTTTGATTTTCTTTAGGCCATAGTTTCATGCAGTTGTTTTTATGAAAGTCGGTTGGAAGAATCATCTGCCCAAGATTGCTTACAACTTGTGGTACGGTGAACTCTTGAAGTTGAGTACTTATGTTCTTTCGATCCATTTACAAAGTATGTACCTTTCAGACAGCTTTGCACATGCTCCATCTAGTTCCTTAAGCACATAACAGATGAGGTGAAAATAGTTATGGTTCAAACTTAAACCAAAAATATTTCAAAACAACAGCCAAAACCCTAATATATATAGCACAATACTACTTTTAGTCAAACTTGTGGAGGCTTATCTCCCTCTCACTTCCACCCCATAGCTAACTTTGATAATTTTCACAGGAAGTGTGCACACACACACACATGGCACACACACACATAGATGACAGAGAGAGAGAGAGAGTGTCACCCAGGAAATTCCAGAAACACACTATCTTGACTGTTACTGAAACAAAAGGAAGCTGGATGAGATCAGCAGTTCAGCTGCTTTAGGGGATTCCTGCCTAACACTCTTCTGGATGCCAGAGTGACTCTGGCGCACTGGGCTGATAGGAAGCTGATTCCATTACAGCAGATGGCTGATAGAGGCAATGGGGCTGTGGGCATTGCTGAGGTAATTGTGAAGCGTTTGTTTATGTGCCTGAGGCTCAGACCTGGGAGTTGAGAGATGTGCTGTAGGGCCAGATGCATCAGATACATACAGCTGACTGTTTGACGCTTGAAAAATAACCCAGCTGCCAGCAGAATATATCCATTAAAAAAAATCAAACACAAAGGTATGATAATAATTAATTAGTTTTTTCATAGTTTCCAAGGCACAGAAGACTATCTCCTAGCACCTGATTGATTCATTTTTTTTTTCATCAGGAACCGAACCATTTCTTTTGTGAAAACATCCATTAATCCTACTGAAATGATACTGAAAAGGCAATCACGCCACATAATCTACCAAATTAGACTTAAACAACACTATATATTTTATACAACAGTGGCTTCGCAATCACAGACAACTGCATACCAAATTCTGCTCGGCCTTAAGTCCAAGTGTTTATAAGTAATTGAGGCAGTATACCCTAAACAAAGTTTCTATGAATTTTTTCTGACTGGAGCCCAGCTGCATAGTCCCACTCACTGAACTGAAATATGGCCAAACAGTGTATGTCTCATGATCCACGCAGGATATCGGATGAACACTGGTTTTCAATGACTTCTAAGCCTTTTTCTTTTTTTTAAACTGATCCACAGTTCATCATCAGTTCAACGTGCTGGGGCTGATTCCTGCAGTTTAAGCCACAGAGCAAGAACAGGCGGGTTTAGGACAGAGGCACAATTTCACAATCTATTAGATTTCAGTGTACCATCTAAATGATTTTAGTTGTTATCACAGGGTAAAATAGTTACGTAATGTTGCTCCATCTAACATATAAGCTCATGCAAACTGTAAACAGGATGATTCGGTGGCTTGATAGTAACATACACGCTTTGGGATATCCCGCTGAGCAGAAAAAATGAGTGTCGGAATAATGTCTTTATAAATTGATTGTCAGGAGGAAGCGGTCGAATCGTCCTCACTACGTCAGAGTTGTTACATAAGACGTGAGAAAGTCACTTTAGACAGTCTGTGAAGGAAAGAAATTAGATCCCAGTAGTACAGCGTCCAGTGTTTACGGAGGCGGACTTCATGCCAGGTGAAAGAAATTTGTGGATGCAACCTGGATGTAGACAGATGGTGGCTTCTTCCATTTACAGGCCCACCAGTTGGTCCAAGAATCATTCTGTATCTTGATTGTTCAGTGAAGCTTATAGAGATATAGATATGAAGACATTGACACTCTAAACCATAAAATGCAGGGAACATTGTACTACTGCTGTAAATAAATGAGACCTCGTATATATTGTAGGTACTCATAAAGTCTTGTTTTATCAGCAATCTGCTACATTGAGTTTATCTTTTAATGGAAATATGTTTTTACCCACTGATCAACTTTAAATCATTCCTACTACACGCTTCCAGATGTTTCACCCTAAAGCCTGTGGTAAAGATTAGGATCACACCTTTGGAATATTCTGTAGAAATATGGAGCTCTCGTTGATGGAACAATGGTCTAATATGTATAGGATTACTTGTGAGACCCTGATTGTCATAATGCATTTTATAACCCTAACCTTATGGGCCTACATACTTCACCCTTCTCCACAAACCTCATTCTATCTTAACCCAAAACCAAATCTTGATATCAGATATATGCGGGTCCATGTTCAATTTGCGTTAACACAATCCAGTGATAACCCCTCTATTGTTATATGATGTAATGAAGCGTGCAATACATCTACTTCCCTCCAATTGCGTTAACGTCTCATGGTATGTATAAACTAATGTGTTTAGAGACCAACGCCAGTCTGATAACAGCATCTGAGAAGAAGTGTGGTTGTTTATTATTATATTTATATATTCGTGACCTAGTATATATACAATGTAAATTGAAACATCATATTGATTTATTGCAGCAGACTGTCCTAACAAGTCATTTAGTCTATCAAAACCATTTTTTAAAGAATTGAATCAGTCACTGCTGTGACATCTTTGTGAAATAAAAGTACATTGCTCCGATCCACAATAGACCCTAAAAATTTTAATTCTTTCTGTGAGAAACATAAAAATTATTACACCAAACTGTCATTTATTCTCTGTTTAGATCTAAGATGAATGAAAAACTGTCATTTTATGTAGTCTTAGCTATCCCCAGTTTCTTTTCATATATTTCTTCTTCCTTTCCTTTTGCAATGAGTGCATTTCAAATACAGCTGGGTGTTTGTTTTTTTCTTTTGAGAAGAAAGCTGAACCAAATACACGGGACTATACCCTGAAATCCCAGTACCTAGTGCACCTGCGATCAACCCAATGTCCTTGATGACACCATCCGCTGATGTCATGGAGTCTGCCTGGAATTACACACCCAAAGAGCCTGGGCCTATAAAATCCACAGGCAGTGTGTGCTACACACACACACACACACACACTGAGAGAAAGAGAAAGAGAGAGAGAGTGCAGGAATACACATACATGTAGTCACCACAAGATTTCATATGCACAATATATTCACACACGTACAAAATCACCCTTTTCAGACCAAGTACCAACATACATGGCACAGGAGCAGCATGATGATGTCACTCCCAACTTAATTAGTGGCTTAAATCCACTCCAGGCCAAGTGGAATGATCAGAACATGGAGGTGAGCCCATGCTTTGGTTGTCAAATTGGACAGGAGCAATATGAGCAGAACAACACTCCACCAACAAATACATGGCACTCAGAATTATTACACTACTGTGCCTGTAAAAAGGCACTAGATATTACCTGCTTATTTCAGTGTGTCTGGTTGGTGACAGATAGCTAGAAGCGCTACTGAATGACTGCAACCATCAGGCTCGTATTGAAGAACCACAGCAGTTAGTTTTAAAGGTGCCATATGGGGCAATTTAAACTTTATTTATGATCAAGGGTGTTTAATAAAGACATTCTTAAAATTTGAGTTGGTTTGTGTGATTATGTATTTGTGCATTAATACTAAATGAAAGCATCTTACATGTTTTAAGATGGAGGTTCAATTCTAGCTCACGGGTCTACTACTGACTTGAAAAACTGACTCAAAAACTTGCTTTTTAATCTGGTATTAACTGAATGTACAGAGCCAAAAGCCAAGGAGCCTCATGACTTCAGTGACTTTCATTATTAAGTAATTTAAAAGTAAAATGATTTCTGTTGAGAATATTTTAATATTTGTATAGTGTTGTAAAGATGAAGCAAATACTGGTATTCATGTCAGTCCTTCCTTTTATCTAAATAAATATAGGACATTATCTGTCATGTGTCAGAGGAAATTTGACAACAAAATATATAGGCACCATAAAGTAACCTTTAAGATACCCTTGATTTTAAATATTTCTGCTCATATTCTCTCCCTTCACCACATTATCTTCATAGATGAGATGACATTGAGTAATGCTTTACTGACAATCTAATCATGGCTGATTAGAAAAAAAAAGGCCAAATGCGTGAGATCTCACTTTAACAAAGCACACAAAAAAGTGGTCATGTAATCATGCCACTTGATCCAGTGCAACGCCAAAAAGCCCTGATTTAATACGCTCTGTTGGGCAATGATTAAATGTATGATCATCAGAAATTTACAGCAACGCTCTGTAAATCTCACACATTGTCTCATGTTTCTCCCGGCCTCCTCCCTGCTGAGCACCAAGGCAAAAGGGTAATGCTAACAAGAATGAGATAAATTGACGGCAAAAAGAAAAAAAAATCTATGCTGCCCATTAACCCTGAGAGAGGGAGGGGTGGTGGGTTTATGTTTTACAGGAGAGCGTGGTGCTGGAGCGACTGCAGGGTCATTATCCATATGTTGTCGGCTTAATTTCTCCTGTGTCATTCCAGACGCAGCCCCATCCTCCTTGCTGCCCTTTATGTTATCACAACCATGACCTCGTGATGTTGGACATCACACCGCCCACAAACCGTGTGTGATAGGTCACGTCAAAATCCTTCTACTGGCTTAGTTCCTCTCATACAGTAGCTTCTCTGCATTTGCTAAACTTATTATAGTGCAGAAAATGCACAGGTGTGTGATAATGGTTATGCTGTCTTCTCCATTTAAGTGTCCAGCAGGCACAATGCCACAGCCCTGAAATTTGCACACTTAAATGGAATGCAGCCGTGATTAATGTTGTTAATTACACTTGTGCTTTTCCTGGCTTGCCATGTTAAAATGTCTTCAGTGAAAAAGGTATTGAAATGTGCTGCCCTGAGTTCCACCTCTCAGGCAGGCTGTCCTAACCATCTGATTGGTGGAGTTTACTGGGGTTGAGAGCAAATTTAGAGGAAACTGTAGAGGAAACACTGACCTGCTCTGCATGTTATAAATTATCATTCATAGTCATTTATACACCAATCTTCACTTACGGATGCCCACAGGAGAAGTTTTAAGCCCCTTTTACACAGCCTATTCAAGGCTCTAAAGTTGTGCTGTTATTCCACCTCGCTGTTCTGTATAAAAGTTAGGAAGGTGGAATTGCTGTCAGAACCTTTAAGCTGGTGGTGAGGGTAGTCACAGAGCCAAGTCGATGTCCGTGTAAAAGGGAGAGCTGGCATGGCAGAACAGGTGCTGACCGGAGCTAATGCTGCTGTGTTACACGTCACGCCTCTGATCCAGTGATGCTGGCATGCTGTATGAAATCACACGCTGGGTGAAGATTGCAGTGTAAACAAGCAAAGGCGATGATCAAGAGTCTTCTTAACAGTTGTTAACAAACATATTAATTAACACATATCTGCTTGCAATTTGAAATGCTAAGGGGGTCTTAAAGTAAACTGTTGCAAATGTCTTTGACTTCATGGATGGATGAACCAAACTGCATAAGAATAACTACTGCAATGTTTCTTTCTTAATTGTTTTACATAATGAATGATACAGACATACCATTGATCCTAGAAAAAATATTGCCTATTCCTTCACATATCAGCCTATTCCTTTAGTACAAGCTCTTATCCACAGTTTCTCAAAATGAATGTGAAAGGTAGAGGATGATTCATTTCCTGGATCACCAACATTACAAGTCACCAATAGTCAGGGGGTCAAAGGTCAGAGCCACAATGCCCAGACAATAGATGGAGCAAATCCTTTGTCCCTGGAATGATTACTTTCATTATTGATGTACATCACAGACAGAAAAGACTCATTCATTTCAGAAATAACCTTCAGATCAGGAAATCATTTTGTTGTTTCAATGTAACTACAGTAATCATCTAAAGCCATAATGATCCATCTATTTAGTCACTGGTTCTGTTTCAGAGGAATTTATTTACAAATTCAAGAGAGAGTAATCAAAGCACATAACCCTGAAATAAACAAGCAATTGGAGAAAGTGAAAATCCATCTTTTCTAGGTGCACATACACCTACTGACGAAGTACTTCATTAAACTTGTATTAGAAGTACAACTTTGAAATACACAACAAGACAACATTCCCCTTTCAAAAAACTAATTATTTCTGTTTTTTCATGGGGCTGCTTTTTTATGATAATTTTTTCTTTCACGGTTACCTCTGTATAGAAACATTGGATTGCAAAACATACCACGGAAATGTAATTAAACACAGTCAAATACTTCTCTTATTACATTTTTCAGCAGCACAAACCCAGAAGCTGTAATTATGATGCTGAATAAAGAAACAGCCTACACCTTTATATTTATACATGTGATATGATTAACAAAAATAGACATAGATAAATTGTACATTATGCCTCAAACATCACACATATTCATCAGTGAATGTAGTTGGAAACAGGGCTGGGCCTCAGATATGTAAGCTGCTCACTAAAATAAGAGGTGAAAGCCTGATAAGCAATGTCCATAGAGTGTCTTGTGATATATATTGCTTCTAGCTTTCTACGATATGACTCCCCTGACAATGGCAATGAAAGTGGGCCACAGTGAGCAAACAGATCAGCCTACATCAAACATCCCCTCATATATTACAGACATAAAAAGTCATTATCCTCAGTGGAAATCGATAGCCGACATGGTCAAGATGAAGAGACCCCCGTGTGGTTTTCGGGGTCAGCTTACAAAGGAACATTGCTGCAAATGATATCATTTTTCTATCATTAACTGGCCCCCAGGTCGATGACCATGTTTAAAGCCGAGGTATAACATTACTTATAATGTCTAGTAATGAATGGCACACTGGTTGGGATGTGTTCAACATTGATTGAATATGTGGAGTGGCCGGAGGAGCAGGAGGGCTCAATAAGGCTGAGGTTAATACGCCAGTGTTTCCATAGCATAGCTGCAATATTGAGCTGTGGACAGGGCTCCTATATGGTGGCGTGCTTTATTTGGAAATCTTATTAAAGGACTCTGTTAGTGTTTGTCCAGACTAGCGGTGTTTGTCTGCAGTCTAGCTGCAGCAGAGGCCTGGACTTCCAATGGGAATCAAAACATCAGTTTCTGTCTTTGTTGTGATACTCTGCTTATGCCCAAAGGAAACTTAAAAATACTAACATATTTGTTCTACTAGTACCTAAACTTCTACAATACTAAAGCTAGTAATACTGTAACTACCACTGGTATTACTTTTGGTATTTCTGGGGGTGTATCTATCCTTCTCTTAGAGGATTTAATTTATATATTGATTCACAAAATGATAGAAGCAGATTTATATTAATTCTGATTTGATTGTACATGCAAGTTTGATACTGAAAGGGTCTAAGGTTAGGAGGTGTTGTATGCTGTACAAATTGTCTTTTTTTGACCTGAAGCACCTAATCACATCAGGCTGCATCATTATGAACCAGTACAACATATGGTGAATTTCATAATCAAGTGTATTACTTTTGAGTAAAGGATTTGATTTTACAGAGTCTGTTTATAGGTCTAGTACTTCTGCATAGCCTTTGGGAAAAGGTTGTATGAAGACTTCTAGAGGGAGCTGCATAAAATCTGACAAAGTACCCCAAGTGATGTCAGCTGAGGCAATGTCAGTTTGACTGCAGGTGTGGAGTTAGAAAGCAGAGTGAGCTTACCAGACATTTGTAGGCCACTCCTCCTTTAGCCCTGCTCTGGGCCAAAGTCGTTAAACTACATTTGCCACTAATAGCAGTTAGTGGCCAATGTAGTTCCTCTTGGAAGACAAATGTGTGGAATGAAAAAGAACTAGATGGCTCTACGAAGCTAAGTGATTGGTAAATGGAGCTTGCAGTTAGAGGGGTCTGCATTTGTGAAAACTGTTGCTAATACTACCACTGTTAATACCACTAACACTAGTAATATTAAAAAGTACTATCCTTCTGTGTGCATGTAATGCTGTACCATCAGCTCATACAAGAATAAGAATAGAAATAGCATGAGTGACACAGCAAAGAAGACAGAATCTGCTGTGTAGTTTGGGAGAATTGGAAAATGATTTTCTGCAAATTTCCTTTGCATGATGAGCTGACGATTACTCTTCACAGTAAACTGACTTTCATTTTTTCATAATTAAACGATTATGAAAAAGCCGAACAGTGCTTCACATAAAGTGGATTCTTTGTGGCACATTTAATCTGCAAAACAAAAGGAAAACAAAGGAAACTGGTCAATATGATACCTACATTTATCTAGACCCATATTATTGTTTTCCATTATGCTATTGATTGAAATGTGTTATTCAATCAATCAATGCTAAATCGAAGTTAACTGATGTTTGTAATGCGTAGAGCTACAATTGGGAAACAACACCATCATGCTTTCCTCATGTGCTTTATGAGGAAAAACACACAAATACATTGCAAGCCATCTCTCCTTGTGGCTGTGTCACCAATAAACCCATCCTCCACCACACACATACACACATGCACACACACACACACAAACACAAACACAAACAAGCCTGTAGCTGCATCGCCTGACACAAGAGGCCCATATCCGGCCTGCTTTTTTGACACAATGCATCCATTGCTTCAGTGGAACTGTTCAAAGGGGGCAGAGTAAGGGGGGGAGACAAGCCAAAGAATGACTTAGCACCAAAACACAAGCGACATGCACTCACTGCTCCATTCTCGCTGAGTGTGTATCATCTACAAAATCACCCCGAGCACTGCTAAAAGAAAGCGTTGGGTCGTGAAGATGTATTTCATCAAAATTGCATGGTTTCAGCCCCCATTTTGCCACTTAGACACTTTTGTTTGGTGTTTGGAGGACATGCTGAGGATAACCTGCTCAGTCCTGCACAGCTGAGAGCACATGTATAGCACAGTCCCTGAGTGTGTTTGTGAGTGTGTTCTCATGCGGGAGTCAGGGAGGATACACACCAAGATAAGACCAATACCGGCCTTTTAATAAATGGCTGTGGAAAACACAGAAACCTGGTGTTGGCATGATGAATTTTAAAGTAAAGTAACACTGGTATTGGCTTTAGGTTCCTCACCTGTAGCTCAGGTAGGGGGCCTCTCATTTGACAGATTTTGCAATCATCATATGGATCGAATCCATATGTCACATTATTATTCAGTCCTGTGATTGGTCTGCATTAGGGTTAATGACAGTATTCACACCTAAATGAACCAGACAAAACCCACAAACACACCATAGTTTGTCTGAACTGCAACAAACGTTAGGTGGGAAAACATCCTTTAAAAACAAAACCCAAATCCTACTAATGCTGCACTGCTACTTTTTTCTCTTGATGTCTCTGTTTGTCACCCTCACTCAAACAGACACACATACTCTCTCTCTCTCTCTCACACACACACACACACGGTCACCTCAAGCTCACACTAGAAAGAATCCATTTAACTGTCTTGCGTCTCACACACAGATTGTTTTGTCTGTGCGTGTCATCCAGTTCAGAGGGTTGATTCTTACAGGAAGACACAGCGAGGCTTCACACAGCAGCCCTGCGCTCCCTCCTCCTACCACCTCCTCGCTTCACACATCCTTCTTTACTTCCTTCCCACCAGTCCTCCTTTTCATCCCTATTCCTTCTCTTTCTCTCTGTTCATCATCCTCACCCCTGGCTCTAGACAACAAAGGGACCTAAAGTGAGACATTTTCTCGTTTTCATTTTGTTTGGTGTCAATGAGTTCACTTCTGCCTTTGATTGTGCAGGCACACAAGGGTTTAAGAAGTCAGTAATGAATTTTGGTATATGGCTATTTAAAGCTTTTAATGTCAGTAGTAAAATTTTTAAAAATCAATACAAAAACCTAACAGGGAGCCAGGGGAAGGTGACTATAGCAGGGGGGGTTTATGTTCATGTCTCTTGATCTTGGTAATAATTCATGCAGCAGTGCTGCACCAGCTGGAGCCGATAGTGGTAACCCTGACCCTGAGGAAATAGCATTACAGTAGACATCACACTCCATCCCACAGTCCATCCACATGTTTTTATGTACATTTTGATTTGTGAATGTAACTCAGAAACATACAAAAAACAAGCTAAAATATTGTAACTACATTTCAGTCAAAACATGATCACTAAAAGTGTGTACAGATGTGTTTTCAAAAGCTGTGATTTGCTCATGCATTTCCGAGTGGGTGCAATTGTCACTGCATCAGTAGCAGCAGTTGGAAAGTGTATTTGCAGGGAGCCACAAGTGACGATTTTTGAATCTTATTTAGCCACACAGTCTGTCATACTCTGAAATAAACCAGGACATAAATTTAAATGACTTCCATTTTCTATCTTGGAACATATCTGACGCATGACACAATCATTTCATTCACGCCTCAAAGCTCCCATCCACATTACATCCTTTTGTCAGAGAAGCAGTCAGACTGTGCAGCTATTGTAGCCCCCCTCCTTTTCACCCTCAAAGGCCTGTACAATTTCAGGCAGTGCTTGCAGAAAAATGCCCCCACCGTCCTAAATGAAATCATTCTTTCTCTTTCAGTCTGTGATCAAGTTAACAACCCAGCTCTGCCAGGAAAAGGCAGAAAGAGATAAGAAAGACAGAGAGGAAGAGAAAGAGGAATAAAAGCCCAAGATGCCCTTTGCACCACTCTCAGACTGCTTAAGACCCCCCTCTAAAGATCTCCAAACCATGTTGTGAGTCAGTAACAATCAGAACATTCACAATCATGGATGTGCTGCCATTTCTGTCCACTAAGATCTATGATTTGCCAAGTGCTCCCTCTGAGAGCTACTGGAATCTGAGCCAAATCCCCCCCCCCCGCCACCTCCTCCACAAGCACTGCGAAAAACCCCCGGCGTGCTGAGAAATTGCCCCTGCCGTGTCCCCTTCAGATGCGTGTGAATTCCAAATAATGTTCCACAGCCAAATAGCAGTCGGCACAGAGCCAGGGTGGAGGGCTCGAGATGGGCTCGCTCCCACGGAGGGCAGGGAAGGAAGGACATAGTGAGGACGACAACATGGAGAGTCCAATTTGGGTGAAGAAAAGTCAGACACTTTTTTTCTCCATGTTAAAATACAATTGTCAAATTAGTCTTAATCAGTTAATGCAGTGTAGTGGACTCTCACTCTACTTACAAGTGAAATAAAAATAGAACTATAGCTTCATACATTATTTGAGCAGTCACTGGAGCTGGACCAAAGACTGGAGGATGTAAAGGGATTCTCACGTGCTGTGAAGCAGGCCTAATAAAAAAAATACAGAGAAGAGGAAACAAAATAATAAAAGACACCAACAGCAGCTCTATTTAAGCTCACTTGGAACCATTATCCTCCTACTGTGCATACTGCATTTATCAAAACTACAAAGCAATATGAAATCATATATCTATATGCATATGCGTGGGAAAATAGTCTTAAGGCATAAAAAGTAGCCCAATAGCACAATAACATTATGTCCACATATTTGCAATTTACATTCCAAAAAACATTTGACTTTAACACAGGAGACTGCTGTTAATCTCTGTGTCCCTTATTCCCAAACCACAATCTTACCCAGACCTAACCAAGTTGTACGGGCACTCATTCAGGAAACACTCATCAGAGGGTGGGGACAAACAACTTATTGGGTCGTTTAGGTTGGAGAACTTGTTGTGTACCTTATAAGGCTGAAAGTAAAGCTGTGGAGATTGCTGATGTAGACATCAGCACTAATCAGAACGGAAACATATTTGTTCTGTTGGAAAGAAGACTACAAAGCATGGCTTCAAGATGTCTTGTGCAGACTAGGTGGGATGTTATCAGGATTTCTATATATGGGATTGTAGCCTCCGTACAAGAACAAAGCCAGTAAATGTGAGATGTATTCCAGCCTTTCAAACATCATTTTGTGACTGTCTTGCACTACACATGCAGTACTAGACTACCATAGTGCATTGAGCAGCAGTAATAATAAACAATCACTTTGCATTCTGGGTAAGTCTACATCATTGTTGGACTCCATGAACCCCTGAAGGGCTTATCTCACAAACAGTAACAGAACAGCACATACAATAGCTGCAGGGATCCCTGGAGGAGAAGTGTGAAGGCCATGTTAGATAGCTGCTGTTATGACGTTCAGAGGAAGAAACAAAACGTCAAATGAAAATCCAAATGACCTCCTATCAGAGAAAGCTGGACTCCCCAACATCATCATTTTTCACTTTGCTATGTTTAGTTTCCTCTGGTTTAAAGCATTGCAGAACAGTTTGCTGTTGTAATGTAACAGGATTTCAGGGACCCCTCCGTCTGGCAGCTGGAGCTGTCAGAGTGTGAACATACTGAGTGCTGCCTTTCGTGATGTTAGAGATAGTAACTGGACATAGAGAGACAAGAGACAATGTCTTTACCAGGCTAATGCTTTTGTATATTTCATATAATTTGAACGCCTTTTGGGTTTTGAACCATTGATCAAAAAATCACTAATTTGAAGATGTTATCTTGGGTCTAAGGAAAGTGACTTGGACATTTTTCTCCATCTTCTATGCATCAACTGAACTATTAATCAAAAGCTAATTCCAGATTCATTACTCATAAAAATAGTGGTTAGCTGCCTCTCTACTAAACTTTGCAGCTAATAGAAAATGATGTGCCAGGATGTCAAGTTCCATGACAACATGGTTGTGCTGCATGGCTGAAAAGGTTACATGTTAATAAAAGTCAGCTACAGACGTCGTGGTTTTATTTATTGATGCAAGTAGGATTTGAACATACTTATTTGTGAGTTTGGTTCTGCTTTGGTTTTGTATTTCAATGAACATAATTGCTTTGTTGTTTTGAATCGTGCGCTTCCTTAAGGCAACCGGCTAAAATGAACCCCAATGTGCATGAAACAAGATACAACTGCTTTGGGAATTCAATAAACGTGCTGTAATAAACCACCAATTGTATCCTTTATTCTTGAGGGGAATGTCTAAACTGCCACAGAAGTTCCAGTGTGCCCCAAAACTCGTGATGTTGTGGAAATGCTTAAAAACCCTTCGAGCAGCAGTTGCACTGGCAATACAAAGATATTCATTTGATAAATAATCTCAGTGAATAATGCCATGACTCGCCAGTGGCATAAAAAGGTTGAAGAATTATAGCCGACCTATTAATGCGATTGAACAGTCAAGCTGGGAAAAGTGTGTGTGTATGTGTGATATTGAGGTCAGAAGTAAAACAGTAAGTGGATTAATCATTGTCACCTGCATTTGGCGGCGCTGTGATCTGGATGCTAAGTACAATCCTCAGCCATAGATCTTTTGTTAGAGCAGTTTGGAAGGACCACACAAACTCCACTTATGACAAATAGGACTCATACATTAACTGTAATTTTATGCAGTGCCAAGTTAAGAGAAACAGCCATGCTTTTTCAGAGGATCAGCAGGGGGGACAATTGCTCATAGATCTTTGGAGCTGTTACAGAGAGAGGTTGATTTTTTTGTGCCTCAGCACAATTTTGTGTCTTTTGTTTCCTTCCAAAGCAGGGGACTGTTTTTAGCTCTCACACATAGTGGATCGGAGCAATGCTATGTTGGTTTATATTGTGCAAGACAGAAGAACCTGAACACCTTTTCCTCTTTTGTTTCAGCTGTGTAAAAGTTTCACACTGTCACTGTCACTGTCAAATAAAGTAAATGTTGTCCAAATTAATACATTACTTATGTAAAGGCACTGGTAATCAATATTAAATGTCATTTAATTTATCATTTTGCTGATATGACATCTGTCCGACTCTGCCTTAGAAGAACAGTTAAACATTTTGGGAAATATACGTATTTACCTTCTCTCCAAGACTTGGATAAGAATGTCACTATCAGTACCATCTGTGTGTGTAGTACAGAGCTGAATTCATGACATGGTTAGCCTAGTTTAGCATAAAGACAGGAAGCAGGGGAAACGGCTAGGCAGACAATGCCGTTAGTCCAAAAAAAAAAAAATGAATAAATAAATACCAACACCTCTGAAGCACACTAATTAAACATAAGACATGGTGTGTCTCATTCGTTTAAACTGGACATGAACAGCAGTGTAACAGTTTGTGACTGTAGGGGAAGTCATTTGTTGGATTTCTTGATAACTTCTTGATAAAACAGTTTGTCCATCCACTCAGTGTTTCCGCAAATGATAGCATTTATCTTTCTGTATAAGTCTAACAAAAGAGTTACAAAGTATTAGCAACTCAACTTTGAACAAAGCCAAGCCAGCTGTTTCCTCGAGTGTTCATGCTCTTTATGCTAAGCTAGGCTAACCCCATCGTAACTTCAGCTTTGGAACAGAGCATGAAATTGATTACTTTTCTCTGCTCACTCTTAGAAAGAAAGCTAACAAGTGTGTTTCCCAAAACAAATTATCCTTATAGCACCTTTCAGTTTGCTAGAAATCATGTAGTGAGATTTGAGGAAGACTTACCTTTCAGTACAACTACTATACATTGTTGGTGAGAATTTTACATTGTGAGAGGTCTCATGACCTTTGCCTCCTCTAAATCTTCTGAAACCCCAGCTGGGTTAAATAAACATTTGTGAACTGAGCATAATGTCTTTACATTGAAAACAAGGAGCTTTTTTTTATTAAGCTGTCATTTTCAGCTCTGTCCATTGTTATGTAACTAACACCAATTCCTCAGATCTAAGTAAGTAATCGTCTTTACTTGCTTGAACTTAACCATTCTTTTTTTATATGGCAAGACAACTGTGTCAAAATATTACTATTGTTTTTCAAGGTCTTTTTTCATTTTTTTTTTATTTTTATTTTTTTTTAGCTTTTTTGAGTCTAGTGAGCAAATGTGCTGCGTGATTATGCCAATGTTGAATAATAATTGTCCTTTGCTGAAAATCACATGGCTCCTTATGTAGTTCAGCAGTTGCATAATTAGTGCAGAATCAAACTGACAACATTACAGCATGTTGCTAGTGCTTGACATTACAGCAACCTGGAGCAAGCCAAGTCAGTCACTGAACCGAAAGGAAAGAGAGGGGAAAAAAACAACTATCAGGGCTGAAAGTGGGTCAAGTGGAGCCTGCTGGGGAGGTGTTGAGCAGGACTCCAGAAGTGGGGGTTTTTGCCTCAGGTTTTCTCCTTACAGGCAAGGGTCGACCCTGCAGCATGTAGCCCAATGAAAACCACGTGTGACGCAGGGAGAAGGTTCACTCCTAAAACCAGATGTGCACTGGCTCAGGTGTCACTCACTTTGTGATCTATTTTCCCGTCTGACTGACTCTCAGCCAAGTGTTCACTCAGTTTCATCTCACTTTCTGTGTAAACAGTCAGTCTGCCTCAGTGCCAATGCCACAAGACAAATTCCTGCACTACTGACTGGACAAATATAGTGATTAATGAAGGTTATGTAAAGTTTTCACAAAGCTAAATATCTGTGCTCCCATCTACAGAATTTGGAATATTGACCCAACACTATACTATAGTCTTTTCATAAAAAACCCACTGTGGTGTGGAGCATAATGCATTAGATTTATTTAAAATTGTAAAGCATTGTATGAATTTAATTGGATAAAACAGAGAGGACAATTCTTACATTTCAGATGTTGTAAGCAACAACTGAATGAATGAATGAATTTCTATGGATCAGCTAATCACCTGATTACTAATTGTTTCAGCACTAAATACACAACCCCAACCTGGTGTGATTATAGTTATCCAAAATTCAAAATGAACATTGCATGAAATTACCTTGCAAACTGCACACCATACAATGTATTGCTAAGCCCATACTCAACCATAATACATAAAAAGTGCAACCACAAATGGTTAAAAGATCAGTCCTGGCAGAGAGGCATTTAGACTGTGGAATATTGTAAAGTAGTCCTATGAATACTGCAGTTTACCACTTTCATTGTGTTTCAGTCTCAGTTGCACAAAGCAGAAAAGAAAGGTCAGGAGGAAAGAGTTCAGCAGTGTACACGGTGGAATGAGGTTAACCATAAGAGGAGGTCAGTTCTTATAAAAGTCAAAGACACAAACGATACTACAGATCTGTAACAACCTGAAGCTGACCGGTAACTGATCTTCAAAAGGAATACCCAGCAGCAAAGCATGACGGATTATTACTGCGTGGGCCAGGGTCATTAGTCCTGTAATTTGACTATTTGATGGATATGGAGCGTGTTTATTACCGGGGCCACTGTGAGCCTGGAGATGTTATGTAACTTTTGGCCAAACAGCCCTCTCTCCTCCTTTATCTTTTGGTTTATTTAATAGGCATTGTGGATGTTTCAAGTCATTACCTCTCAAGTCCCATAACCTTTAAATCACACTCATAAACCCTACAGTCATCAGTGTGGGAGGGGAAGGAGTTATTTCAAAGATTGCTTGAACTGCTTTTTTGTTTATGCTTATCTTGTAACCAGCCATAGCTTTTTTTTTTTAGGCTTGCATCCTTTACTGAGTTCTGTGTCTATTTAATATATTATAGTTTATTAGTACAATAAAAACACAAACCAGAAAAAGTCACACATCAACCCGGGATGTCACAGCAGGTGTTTTCCATGAGCTGTCAAAGCAAAACATCTGCAGTGACATCACTCAGTTGGGGTGTGGTTATAACTGGAACATACGTGGATGTTTTGAACAATAGAAAACACATTTTAACATTTATGATTCACTTTTTCATTAACATATACTGAAATTAACATATACTATTCAACAACTTTTGGATGCCTGAAGATTTGGTAAAACATTCAAGTCCCCAAAGGATGAATCCTTATGATCTCTTGACTTCGTGTCAGCACCCCTCCAAGGTCACAGTTTTCACAGAGAGATCAGTCAGCATCTACCTGATTGATGTATTGATAGAAAAAATTGTGTACACATTCATGGTTCCCAGATGATTAACTGTAAGGACTTTGATCTCCTTACTCCTTACTTTTCCTCCAAATACAGCACCTGTTTGAACCTGAGTTTTACCTTGGGAAACTCAGCCTTCTGAGTTTTAATTCCTATATTAGGTTATTTGTAAAAAGCCTTAACCAAACTACAAGAGATTTGATAAGAGATTAAAAACGATTTGTCATAACCCATTGATAGCCACAGGGAGGAGCAAAACAAAATGTTTAAGAAATGCTCTCGGTTATTGAATAGATCTACAGGGTCCAGACATGTATTAACAGAAGCTTTAAAGTGAAATGTGATTCTCAGTATTAAGCATTGCATCAGGGTGGAGTGAGGCTCTTTGCCATGCATTGTTCACAAGCCAGGTTATTTCAACATAACAGATAATCTGCTTTGAGAGGCCACAATCAGACAATTACAGAACCCTCATGTCTATTTTCCCCTCCCATAGGTTTCTGCCTTTATGTTCTCCATGTTTCTTTTCCCTCTGCCCTCTCTAAGCTCTTCCCCAAAGACCCAAGGCATAAATTGAGTGGAAATTTTCTTTCCGAGAGCAGGGGGATGTGGGTCAGGTGAGCGTGTCTGTGTGTATATCCCTGTTACATAATACACCTCCAGCAGGTTAGAACAGTGCAGGGATGAACTTGTTTCAAATGTGACACCTTTTGTCTGAGCCCCAGTCATTCACACACACACACACACACACAATACACTCTGTACCTCCCTTTTTGGCCCACAACCCCAAACACCACCACTATCACCACTCATGCCTGTTGTTTGGCACATACACTACATCCCTTTCTTAACTCTTCTTGGGGAAGAAGAACACTTCAAGATTTCCTATGAAACATGGAAAAGTGGGGCAGAAATCTTGTCTCACATTTTTATTTTTTTGCAGAATGTTAATTTGCAGATTTTTTGCTATGATGCCAACTGTTAATTTACAGTTAATTGTTTATTGAACAGAACTTGATTGACTTTGACAGAGTTGTGACTTAAGCCTCATCCAACACCTTTGAGATGAAATGAAACATTGTCTGTGAGAGCCAGGTCTTATCAGCCATCAGTGCTTCGCAGGTCACAATTTACATCCAATCGCAACATTAAGTGTCAGTGCAGGAAATACAGTGTGGTCTTGATTTAGCAAGGTGGAAAGTATAAGAGCTGGGAGGTCAGGATTATGGATGGATCCAACTTTCATATGTCCAATCTCAGACTTGCAAATAATATTTTCATTGCATGTCTATATACTTAATTTAATGCAATTTCATCCTGAAATTCTCTTGTACTTTCCAGCCTTTCCCCATTCAAGTTAAGTCGATTTTATTCATGTGACCCAAAAGAGGCATTACAATTTGAGAAACATACAACTCTGTCCTCTATCATCAGTCACATAAGTGCTTAAGTCTTTCATCATGCGATATGTTAGTTTGGATGCCAACTGTTGACTTGAAGACAAAAAACAAATTAATTTAATATTGTTATTTGCCTCTGCTAAAAATTAAGTTTTAGGGTTTATTGAATCAGAAACCCTGGTGTGTTTTTCCAGCTTTCACCCAGTCACTGTATACGTGCTACTGACTGTACTTATGTGGAATGTCAACCATGTGAAAGCCAGTTGTATTTTTCTAAGACGTGAGTGGAGGCAAAGGGTGGGGGTGCCTCATAGCACATTTTTCATCAGTCATAGCACATTCTTTTTTATCCCTTGCATGTGCTTTTGTTGCATAATACGCTGTCTCAAACGAAAACACAATTTGCCTTGCAGTGTTGATTTAGGGTGCGAATATGGAAAACATATGGTGCTGTCGAAAGCCACTGTACTGCTGCTCTTGTTTGTTTGGTCACATCCTCTGCGATGGATGCACAGATGGGACTTGTCGTTCGGAGTGACTGGTTTCTGCAGCTGCTGGTGCCGGGAATTTACATGCAGGAGAGCGAAAAGTAGAAAAGGGGCTTCGTCAGAAATGGGCCACAGCTGAGGAGCTGGTAGAAACAAACGCCACCGTCAAGCTGTCTGCTAACAAGACACAGAAATTTACATCTGAGGCATTCAGCCACCAGTCTTATCCAGAGAGACTCTCAGGGAGGAGCTCAGTGTCTAGCTCAAAGACGCTTCATGGCTGTTAATGGACAGACTGGCTGTTGTAAGAGTTTGAACTTGTGACCTCATACATGCAGGGGAACCCCACATTGGTGCTGAAACGTATCTGTTACTCCTAGTATTGAAATATGCTCAGTACTAAGTTGGCAGTAAATATCCAGTCAAATTTGTTTGCTTATTCTTTGAATAAATTAAACATAATGTGTCTGTACATAATCTGTTTGACCCCAAAAGCCTTGAATCTACTGTTTATTGTTTGCTGAAAAATATGTCCAAATATTAAGACCAAGTATAAACTGTCTCTTGCTCGGGCATTACAACTCAAAACACAGGTATAACATTTGAACGACATCTGACCTTCCCAACCAGCCGACCCCCGGTATGGACAAACAGCGCCGGCACTTTGAAACACCAGCTTCAAAGCCAATCTCTGTCTGTTGAGGTGTGAATTATGTGGACCAGCACCACCCATCAGCCCTCCTCTCCACAGCGGTGGTGGCTGCAGCCGGGTTCCCCCAACCAGATGTTGGCCAGTTCTAACGCTGGAGGTCAAAGGTCATGGGCTGATGGTGGGGGTCGGGGAGGGTTTGGTGGGGAGGTGCATAACGGCTGTTGAACCAGACCATGTAGCACTTCATCAGCTGGAGATAAACAGACCGCACCCTCCTCCTCCGACCTTGTGTGGTTTGAATTAGGGCTGCCATGATGGAGGTCTGCTAATTGAATTCTGCCACCACTAATAAATAACAGGTGATTGATATTTTTAGGGGGTAATTTGTTAACTGGTAACATTTCATTGATTGTGTTTACCTTCTCTAATTCTTTATTTTTATGGCATTATCTTTTATATCTTTCCAGATATTGGCTCATAACCTGGTTAAGGTCATATTACACTGAAAATCATGCATCCACAGACTATTAACATCAAATTACACTGGAACAGACACCAAAATACTGAACAAAATAAGGTGTTCACATTCCTCTGTATTAGTAAGCTAATTTTTAACATATGTAAGCTTACACGGGGTGATATTAAGAAATAGTTCATACATACATGTGCTTAGTGACCTGTTATAACCTGCTAGAAAAAACTCTGATCAGTACAAATTCAGTATAATAAATGGCCTGAAATCAGATACTTATTAAATAAAATCATGGGAGAGCAGAGCAGTTATCTGGAATGGTGACTTTAAAGTAACTAGTAGAACACATTGTGACAGCTGCTGATTGGCTCACTGTGGCTCAGAGCCAATCGGCAGCTGGTTTGAAAATGAACGGTTGTTGGTCATTGTTTTGACTGGCTTGTGGCCAGAGAGGGACAGCGCTCAGAGGGGGCACTAACAGAAGACCAGAGAGTTTAAAACTGTTAAACTGTTATTAACTCAAAGGGTTTTAGTCCACTTAAGACGAATGCTGGTGTTACACAATATTTGAGTCACTTTTAACAAATCCCATGGAAAGACCAAAACCACTAATGTGTTAGTCCATCTCTTAGTAGTTTCAAGTTGTATGTGGCTCTCCGCTCCAAGCCCCAAAAAAGTTCAGAAATTTCATTTAATAACTGGGCACTACAGTTTTTAGGAAATATTTTAGACATGTATTAATACACATACAGTGTTCCTGTCAAGTGAGTATTCACAGTCTGGAAATAATGAGTTCGGAGGCATACTCCTTTTCATTTAGTGTACCTGCTTGGGGACGATAATAATAGATTCAGATCAATCATGCCGACAGTCTCATTCACTGGAAGTTGAGGAACAGAGAAAGGTAGTAGGGGAAAGTTATAGTAGTCTTACTGCTGTCATAGTTTCACTCCCGAGGAAATCTATTTGATCTCATTTTCTTTTTTTAGTTTTTCTCAGTAGCTCAGAGCATGTTACACGATGGTGTGTGTGAGTCTTTGGTCACACTTACAAAATAATGGTACTGTGTGTATATACAGTATCTGTATACCTCAGAGTGCAGCTGTATCTGCTTTTGTGTGTGTATGTATGTCTCTGTACATTCAAAGTATGTTACCAAACTTGTACATGCAAGTGTATGCATGTGTGTGAGTTGATTGATGTGTGTTTGTGTATGTTTGTCTTTGCATGTCAGCTGCTGTGTCTGCTCACAAGCTTCTATGTCTGTGTGCTTTCACCCATGCAACTAGATGACCCATGTACAGTATGTTTGTGTTAACATTTTTCCATATTGCAAGTGACATGTAAAATCAAGCAAATCTCAGCTACAGGACTGAGAATTTATTTGCCACTTATTTTGCCATTTACACCAGATAACGCCCCATAAACTCTCATGGGGGCGGCCAATCCTTCTGCAGTCGTCATAATCAAAAGCCAAAGCTTGCTCTATCCATCTCTGCGCTCCATTCAAGCTAACAACATTACTATTCATCATCAGTATTCACACCTGTCCAAATCCATAACCTCATTGCCTAGAGGGAGGAAAGAAAAGGAGAAAAAAAAAGAAGTCATCGTCATCTTGCTGGGAAGAAGAATCCAATTCCCCTCTGCCTGCATTTCCTACATGCATTTGTCATACATCAACCAGACAAGTGAACTCCCTCCTCTCCAAGAAAGCCACCATCCCAACCCCCCATCTCTGTCGCTCTTGTCTCACTGCAACCAAAACTCATTTCCTCTGCACAGCACAAAAAAGTACACACAGTCTAAGTCTTGCCC
>BRZM01003104.1:0-50776 GCA_033238685.1 Lates japonicus | reverse complement strand
CTGAGACTGAAGGTGTGAAAAGTAAACATCAATACAGAGGCAGGTTAATCCATGTTAGTTATACGTCCAGTAGCAGGTGAAGCAGACTGATTGGCCAGATGATATGATGAGGTCAACTGAAGCTGTCTTCAGTGTAGATGAATGAATGCAATAGCTGCCTAATACTGACATGTTCTGACAATCAAACAGACAGTCAGAGTAGCAGCGGACTGACGGCGGAGCATCTAAAGGGAGTTCCTGAGACACTTTTTGAAAAGATGCTGTTGCCAGGGTTAAGCTGCCTTCTCTTCTGTCCCTCTCAGATGTTTCTGTAAATACAGACCTTTATTGCACCTGCATTTCTAATCAAAAGTGGTTACAGACTTTACACACATCACTGGAGCCAATTTGAAAGCCAGTATAATTCTCTGTTGCTCTCATTCACATTTGCACGCACACACACATACCTATTTATTTGCTGCCTGGCTACTCCTTCCTTCCATTCACCTGCACTTCCTCTCATCCTCTTAAACATTTAAGACTAACAGTGTCCCCCTCATTCCGCTCCACACTTATCTCATCCGCACTATAGTATTTGATCTGCTGGTAATGAATGAGCTAAATCAGAGCTGCATGTGTGCTGATTTGGAGAGATGGCACCTCCGATTGCGTGTCGCCCGCTGTGAAGTTTGGTGAGGCATGATGATTAGGTTTTGATGTTGCAGTTCTGCTTTTTAAAATTAGCACTCATCATTCAGTGTGGTTTGGTGGCACAATCAGCCTTGGATGACTGACTCTGACCCTCACTAACAGGAAACGGAAAGTTTAAGTACTGTATGTGGGTCGAGTAAAGAGTTATCTACTCACTGAGCGAGTGGGAAGGTGATACGGGAAAGACAGTTAGCAAATGAATGAATATATGACGAGGCATGTTTACACGAGGAAGGAAATCAGTGTATCCTGGTTACTGTGAAACCTACTTCTACATTCAACTGATTTCTCCTCTAAAACTACTACTATATTTTTGAAACATGGCTGCATTTTACATGTATCAGTGATGACTGATGAAGAAACACATTTTTGCAAATTCAAACTCAATTTTTACACCTTGGGATGGCTGTCCACACAAGCTGTAAAAATACAGCTTAACTTAAAGCTTGAATCTAATGAACAATAGGCGGATCTGTTAAAATACCACCCAAGAAATATCAGATGCAGATATCTAAGCTTTGACTGTAGTGTTTGACTTTTACACAGACATTTATGTTTTCCACATGCACTTTACTTTCTGGTCAGTAAAAGTCTAACAATCTGTGGCCTGTGCAGGAGTTTCCTTGTCCAGAATTGTGTCCTGTCATTCTAAGACAATGCTGCTCCAACAATACTTTGCCTATCTGAAGTCTTCATAGGCACAGGCACACAGCACATATAGCAACCCTGTTTGAAGTTTAGTTATGTGTCCACTTGACCTGGAGTTCTGCAGACATTTAACTGTATTAATCACATTTCTCTTAATCCTTCACCTTAATTAAGGAAATCACTTTCCCTGTTTACACAAAGTTCGGGGAATCAGGTTATTGCAGAGAGCAGACAGCAACCAGGTTACTTTAAAACACTAAATGCAGACTGAACTCCACTGAACTCCAGTACATCATTTTTAATAGCCTCCTAGAACTAATGTGTCAGAGGCTGTTTTTAATTTCTTGCATTTATGCATAACAGCAAAATGTAATGTCTGGGTAAAACTTGCTGCTGGATACTCTCTAAGTTTGAACGCGATACAAGGCAGCGAGTGTAGCAGGATCAATTGACTTTGAAGGGATCATTTATTCGCTGGCCCGACTCCCCGATGGCAGCACCTGACAGTCAATGGCTTCGGTGTAATTTGGGTGTTAGTCCGATCTCCAGCCAAAGGACTTTCTTAATATCAACTGAGAGGGAAAAAAACACCAATTACCCTCTAAGGTGTGCTTGATTTATTTTGCAAGAAACTTGAACAGCACCCAACGACATTCGAACACTCCCAGAATGAGATTAATGAAGTGGTCTGCTTTTTTTCTTTAAATATTTGAAAGGTTTTTGAGTTCAACTTTGCAGTCTTCTAAGCAAATTGGAGAGTCAGCAGAGACAGGCGTGAGTGTGTGAATGCATAGATTTATGGGTGGGAAAGAGAATAAAAATGGAGTTAGTATACACAGGAAAGATAAATAGAGAAGACTAAATGTGGATGAGGGGGGATCATGACAAGCAGGGCCGAGAACCTAAAATATAGGAACCAAGAAAAATACAGAAAAGAAAAACTGCTACTCCCTGCTGCACAGCATAAGAGAAGATACCGACAATGACGTTTAAACTCTCAAATTCAGAAAGTAACTTCTGCTTTGAAAAAATACTATAAATGGCCCGGAGGTGATGATGTGAGCTGCCACAGATTCCTCTCTCTTTGTTCTGCAGCAGACCTGCAACCTTTAGACTGTGACATTAGATCAACAAAACCAGAGCTGCCTGAGCTAGTATCAAAGAGTGAGGGAGATGGATCCAAGGTAAAAATCACGGAGAGGAGGGGGTTTGGAGACACAGCAAAGTCAAGGAAGAGAAGGGGAGATGAAGAGATAGAAGGAGAGAGGGAGCATGAATGAGATTGGATAGAGAGAGAGAGAAAGGTACAGTAAGTGGAGAGGGAGTGAATGAACCATGGAGTGAACTATCATTCACTAAAACCTGCTCCAGCATGAGTTGAATCTTAATTGATGGATTGCGGTTATATGACTCACTCCTGCTATTTTTAGCTGCTGAAAAGAGAGCACAGTTTCTGAGTTGACTATATGTGTGTGTGGGAATTTGGTATCATTATGTAACCATGCGCAGGTTTGTGGTTGTAAGGATTTTAGTGCTGCTTTAGCCTCATGTGAGATCTTTTCATCAGACACACTGACACTGACCTGTATCCCTATAGATGATCGAGGTGTCTTGAGGTACTCCTCAGCCTTGGACACCAGGATGGCCTTGTCACAGGTGAGCACCGAGCTGTGACTGTCTGTGGACGGATGCCTTTTCCCAGCCATGACTCCGGCTGCCTCCATGGCTATGGTAACGGCCTTGGCGCTGTCCAGGCTGTCGGTGGAGTTATAGAGGGCCCTGCCTGGGCTCAGCCCCAGGCTGAGACCATCAGGAGCCCACATCCCACCATGAGGGTGCCTCCCCTCGTGGTAAGCGTCCTGGGTGGACTCGGTGCTGCTCTGGGCCGTGATGGAGATGAGGGGTTTGGAGGTGGTGCGAGGTGGGACCGGAGGAGGGGTCTTCTTGTAGTTGGGTGTGTAGGTGATGGCTGGAAAAAGCAGAGAGACATAATTATTTTAAAAGTCATTGTCAGTGTTGACAGCATGTTATTATGTGTCATTATCTTTATGGACTGTGAAAAACATGTATCTTTGAAATGTCAACTTTTCAAGAAATAAAAAAAACATCTCTTTAGTTTGTGACGGTTCATTGTCTAGATAACACAATCAGGTTTTAGGTCTTTTTTAATACACAGGACAATTGTGTTTTTTCTGTTGTTATTCCATCAGTTTATCTGAAAACCTAAAAAATAATCACATATAAGACTCGATTTACATTAACAACTAATATATTAAGGTTGGTCTTTAAGAAATATTAAAGACCTTTTCATCTACTTAAACCCATAGTAAATATGTGTATAATGGCAAAACTGAATCTTTGAACCACACTTGTGAATTTTTGTACAAAGTCAAAAATCAGTATTCCCTCCAGCCTTTCAAATCATCCTTTAGAAATTCTGTGTTGTAAAGGTTAAAATAACATTGACACCATACCCCATTCTCAATGACCCACCCACTACACGCATGTCTCAGAAGGATAAGGCTGGTAATGTTTTATATCTTTGGTATCATCAAAAATCCTATGAAAAGACCAACATAATCAAAACAATATGTCAGTTCATCTCGCAAAAGTTTGCAACTTCCCTACTTTGTCTCTGGCACTCAGTCCCAGGCTTATCTGTTCCGAGCAAATATATATCTCTTTTAAAATGGGTCATAAACGTAGAACTTTAAATTTAAAAACAGGGTCATTGATTTCCTAAAACAGCTGGGCACTGTAGTTTCTAGCAATCATTGCTCAAACAGAAGTGGCTGCACATTTGTTGGGGACTATTTTCAGCTGTAGATTAATACACATTTAGACCTCTAGGAACATGCCAGTAAGTGCAACAGTGTGGCTCAATGATGTGTGTGTCTTTAATAGTAAGAGGACAACAATGGAGCGCTAAAGCTTTGGTACTTTTGTGGGATTTGTTGAGAATAAGATAAATATGGAATATCATCAGATTCATTCTTTAAACTTCTCTTCAACCAGCTGATTGCTGATTGTTATTTTTCCTCATAGCAGTGCTTGATTGTTCAGTTAGTAATCAACCTACTCTGCAGTCAATCAGACGATAAAGCTATGACTGTTCTAACTCTGATTTTGTCCCAAAGTTTTAAATGTTTATTTACCTCCACCATGGTACATGGTGTAGACATTCATCCCAGCACAACATGACAAGATATATATGATAAAATATATGGCAGAAACATCATGCAGACACCACACAGTATATTCACACCCAACTGTATGACAAGAAGCTTCTTGGGTTAGGTATTTTCCAGTGTATTACCATGCTTAATTTATGCACTTTCATTGCTTAATGACCTCATTAACATATGTGGTGAGCTAATATTTCACAGTGATTATGATGATGTGACATTAGGCAGAAACACTACATAAGTATAACTGATGGCACACTTAAAAAAAAAAAAAAACATTCATATTTCTCTATTGTTCCTGATCATCTTATTGACCTAAGCTTCTGGCTGAGTTGGTACTTTCTGTTCAAGAGGTGTGTTTTGCCTCTCTGCCACTGTAGAAACCTTTCCTTCCTCTTCTGTTCACTTTCAGTGCTAAGATATGGAAAACGTGAGCAGCATTTAAAGGTTATGAATATATATGTTTTTTGAATAATGGAATAAGTTGATAAAGTAAGAGAGAACATGAAATCCTCTGTGACACGAGACTCTCATCATACACAGTGAAAAACCAGGGGAGTAATCAACACTACTCATGTGTAGAGGATCCTGGTGAGGAGGTACTGCTCAAGCAAGGCTGACAACTCTCATCTTCTTATTCTGTCCATTTCATGACAGAAAGAGGGGGGATTACTTTCTTTCAAGTGCAAATGAGAATATGGACTTAATCCACTGAGAGATGGACTGAGGGATGGGTCACGAACGTCTTCTAGGCTTTGACGTGTCTTTATTTTCAAGCGAGGCTTTGGGGGAAAAAGCTCGCTCCGTGTAGTTACAGGCCAAATCATCTGAGGCGTGAGCTGTGTTTAGTGTGTTCTGATCAAAGCCAGGTACCTTGGAGCCAAGAAAAGAAGAAAGAACGAAAAAGAGAAGAGGAACAACACTGAGTCATGCTGCAGGTTAAGTTATGGGTTATCGTTTTCCTTGACAAAGAGGCAAACGGTGCTGAACCCTGTTTCCATTCCTGTCTTACAAATGCTTACATCACACAGAGCAATTAAGGAAGTCCTTATGAGACCAAAACTGGATCTATTTTGAGTTCTAATGAGCTGCATCCTTCATGCAGGCCCCCAAAAAACGTTAAGGCATAGGATTAATAGCATTTCACCCTAATTACACTGTAGCCTGAACAACACAATTACAGAACACATACACTGCAGTATAAGACAAGAGATAGATTTTGTTTGTTTGTTTGTTTACAACCCTATTTAGGAAGAGCATCATTTATGTTTCGAATAAACCCCAGGGCTTCACCTTAAAACTGCAACACCTTTTGCCCTCTCTCTCACCCGTATTTTGGTTGTGTTTATAAATAGCTAGAGATGTCTGGTCTATGAAAAGCATTCTGCTCCGCGGGCTTAATGACGCACACTGCTGTCCATTCACAAAATGAACTTCTCATGGATGAGGAGACGCATTAGTGAAGAACGAGGAAGACGAGGTGAGAGAGGATAGAGATGTGGTAGGTAAGAGAGAGGAAACAGGAGGGAGGGTGGATTTGTGCAGACAGGAAGAGAGGGTGAGAGAGGCAGAGGAGTTTGTCTGTATGTGTGAGTGTGTGTGTGAGTGAGATAGAGAGCAAGGATAAATCAGGGAGTGAGGAGAGATCAAGGGAGGAAAGAGATGACCCATTCAGGGGGCATGATTCAGCAGGAGGACCAAAATAGAGCCATTATTAGCCAGCCAGTCGTGCAAAGGGGAGTCATAATTCTTGCTCCCATCTTAGCAGTGTCAGGATTACTCAGCATTGATTTTTCATCTAAAGTGAACACATTCCTCACTCACTCACTCACTCACTCACTCACTGATTGGCTGCATCAAAGCACTAAACCATGTTCTGTGCGATGTGCACCACTGTAACATCAACAAAATGATTGACTATAATTATACAGAAATATGAAAATGATGCAGAGCGTTGAAGCCTCAGACTGAAAGCATAACCACGAAAGGTATAATCACGGCTTAAACCAAGCAGGACTATTACCAAAACAGTGAAATGGTCAGTCGAGGGCTGGATCACCAACCAGACAAAGTGAGAAACTGACCCAGGGCCCCAGACCACCCAGACCTCCAAGAACCAGGGCTCTTAGTGTCCAAGGAATTATGTCTTTTATCCATTGGGAGCACAGGAGAACAACCTTGGTTTCTTTAAATGTTCCCTGACCTTAAACATGTGGTTATTATTGTAACTATGACGACAAAGCTGGAATTTGAACCAAATGCACAATGTTTCCCTAACCCCAGACAAATGCTTATTTCAACCCAAACCATGATCTTTCCCTAACCAAGTTGTTTTTCTGTGCCTGAACCTAACCAGACCTTAGCTGTGCAAGACCAGAAAATAGTTTTATTTTTGCAGCTGTGATTTGCAACAGTTTTCATAAGGAATATACAAATGAATCAAATCAGAAAACGCTTCTATGTGTCGTTCTGAGGGGCAGTCACAAACAATTTAAGTTGGAGAACTTGTAAATTTAGCAAGAAATTTGCACCACTAATATACACTAAGCTGAGTCATTGCATTAATGCGTTATCATGTGGCCATTTCTTAAAATTCAAACATTATTTTATGAAGTTTATATGAGTGGTTCTCAAAGTGACGGGCATGCCATTGCAGGGGATGGGGACACATGACTTGAGGGGGAAAAATGTGGCGCACATCTTAAGTTGAATGAATCGGATTTATGGAAGATCAATAAGCAAACAAGCATGCTCTGGTGGTAGCAAAGCTGTCAGGGTTCCGATTTATTCAAATAGAGAAATGACATGTAAAGTAAATGATTGTCAGAAAAGAAAAACAAATAATGCTCTTCAAACAAACACATCAGTCAAACCGACATATGACGAAGATTATCTTGTTCTCTTGCCGTATGTAATGAGAAATGTGTGAAAAGGAAAATGCAGTTCATATTATTCGTGTCACTTCAACTTGACTGGTCATGTCACTCGCTTTCCCAAAGTAATTAAAAGTTTGTTCAGTAAACCAACTCACAAAGAGCAGATAATGTAAACATCAAATATGTGCAGCAGCAGCATTGATATCTAGCATCTAGACTCTGACCTCATCACTCCTGGCGAGGAAACACCAAACTCAGAAATGAATATTTTTTGGGCTTCTAGAGGGGACATGACATGAAAAAGTACCACTGGTTTCTATTCACATTGTGCATATTCCCAAATAAAGTTAGCCTAAAACTGATACACATAGACAACCTAGGGTGAGGCAGAACATGGAGTAAAATGAGTACAAGATTGTTTCTGGGTCTCTGTGTGCAGTGTAAGCAAACCACAGGATAACACATTAAGACAAACACACGTTTGGATATAAAAGCATGTGGCATCCAAACAACTGTCAATGTGTCGAACATCTTGTCGAAAGCAAGATGATCATAATGTCTCATGCAGGTGAAGTTTTAACAGTATGTACAGTGAGTACACTTTAAATGAGATAGAAGTTGGTCAAAGGTTGCTAAATGTATTCAGTGTGAATACTCCATTAAACCTGTCTGTCTGTCTCTGTCTCTCTCACACACACACATACACACACACACACACACACACACACAAACAACTACCAGTGTGCAAGTGAGGCCGATTAACGTGAGACACAAAGGTAGTGATTCAACCTCTCCATCTCTGTGAGGACCTCTCTATCTATCAGAACTGGCTTGTATGCTAACACGAGGGAGGGGCCGTGGGGGGCGTGAGTTGAGTGACACGTTGTGAAGAGTCTTTCTCCCCGATTGGATTTATCACTGTAAAGGAAATGCAGCAGTTTGTTTTGCAGTGGGCTTTTAAGGATATGCAAATGATCTAGATGGAGGGAAGGAGGGAGGGAGAGGAAGATGGATGGTGAACTCCATTATTGGCACTGTCAAAAGTGTTGCAGACAGAAACAATAAAGAAATTAATATAAAAATAGCCAACAATAGATAACAAAAAACCAGACTGGGTGAGTCATTACTCAAGCTTATTTAACCAACCCTGGATTCTTTGCCAAAGTTTAAAAGTGTCCTGAGCATTGTGATGGATCACTGAGAACAAAAACACAGTTAGTAACAAACAAAACACCCCTGTGGCAGCAAATGTAGACATTTCATGGCTAGTTCCTCCTGATTTGTGGATCAAGGGCGTTCTTTTTATGCTCGCCTATAATGCCTCTGATGTTGTCCCGCTGTTCATGAAAGTCACACTGCCCGAGTCTGTCTGATAATGTGCAGCAGTCTGCTTTGGAGACAACCCCTGCTTTTATAGCTTCTGGGTGGCACACTGAGCGGCATCTGCATGTCACCCGCTAGATGCATGTGACATGGTCTTGCCCTCACCCTTTCAAGAAAACAAATGCTCCGGCCATCGACTGGTGGATTGCTGGAAACACCCAATGGGAGGCTAATAATAGAAACATCCAGAGGTGGTGCGTGCGTGTCATCTGTGTTATGTGATTTGCAGACTTGGGGATGGAGGGATGTCAGAAGCTTATGATTTGCCAAAGTGATGCAGTCATAAATATGTCAAGTATTGTAGAAAGCACTCTCAACAATTGAGGAGTCTGTCAGTGGTGCAAATCTCTCTTAATCAAAATTCCAGGTGTAGTGGGTATTTGCATTTTCAGTAATCTAAACTACTACAGGGTCAAAGTCTTCATAAATGAATAGAATATTTGTACTCAAAAACTCAAAGGAAGACACTAATTCATCCGTGCATTAATACTGAAAAGAATATAGTGGAAATAAATTATTTATCCAATTCCACAAAGTATCACATTACTGTAAACACATAGCAACTTGCTTCTAATTAATCATATGGTGGCCTTTGATTAAGTTCACATTTCCTTTCTTTCTTTCTTTCTTTCCTCCTTCCCTTTCTTTGGTTGTGAACATAGAGGCAATAACTGTATACTCATTCAATAAATTCTGAGGATTTTTCAAACAACTTTGGGACAACTCATGTTCGGCTAAAATACTTTCTGTAAATGTAGGCAATGGAGGATGCCTGCTACTTTAGGTGGCGGGTTTACCTGGGGTTTGCTGGGAGTCCGATGGTGCAGGTGGAGGAGGAAGTGAACTGGTTCCTGAAACAAGGGATAGGTGGATATTCAGAGGATAGGCATATCCACCCCAAGCATTTACAGTGCAAAATCTGTTACATTAAAGGAAGAGTGGATCACAGAGACTGCAGGCTATGAGATCATCCTGCATGGCAGTGGGATGTAAAGCAAAATCAATCCTTGTAAAATCACAGCAAAGACACTTGCCTTCAAAAATGCCTTCACTGACTAGGAGATTAAAACATGATATTAAATGCATCATGTTTCAGGAGGCATCTTATTCGAGACTGGCTGACAAATATCGATAAGTTTACAACCCCGTAGCATTCACACAAATACTGTTTATTTTCTATATAGTTTTCATCTTTGAATGTTTATTGGGTCATACATATCCAGTGTTTGTTATAACTGCAAAACACTGTTGGTTGGCTCTATGACTGCGTCAATGGTTTTCCCACTGATCTACATTACTCCAAATTTGGGTAAAGAAAATCACAAATCGTTAACAACCACTTTACGTGAAGTGGGGCCAACTCCCCTTAAACTCTAGTGTAATTCTATGGATTAGCAGTGATGTCTTAGAGTTACAGTTGCAAGTGCATCTGCCTTGTGTGTGCTATGCTGACCAGTCAACGGAGTATTAGCAGTGTGGCGCCGGAACTGCATTAGATGCATGTTAATTTTCTTGAGTCACTGGTATGTGCTTAGAAATAGTGATCGCATAAGTTCTTATATCTATTAGGTATGTTGTGTTCAAATCATTTCAATTAGTCTCTATTTTAAAATACTTTACCTGTGTCTTTGGCAATCCTTGCCTTTGATTTGATACAATATAACTTCTTACTTTCTTTAATCCCACTACATAATAGCATTAACATTGACTAGTGTTTACCTGTGATCTAGAAGAAGAATTGCAAGTTCTGCATCAATCTTCCATTCCTTTATATCCCAAATTATCTCCAGCGATTAAAGCAACATCAATGTTAACTCTTGTTTGCCTCTATTTCCTATTCTTCTCTTCACTCACCCAGTATTTTCTTATCAATCTGCCCTCAGTCAAATATGAAGGAAGTAGCTTACAGGCATTTTCAAACCTCTTGTCCTGTAAATGCAATGGGCTGGGCTCTGGTAAATTTAAAACAGCCTGTTAATACTAATGTTGGCTATATAGCAATTGCAAGAAGCCTTAGATACTTACCTTTAATGAAGTGCAACACTAGAGCAATAAGGTATAACCACATATATGTGTATGATCATATATAATTAATAACACTTCTTACTTAATAATTAAGAGTGTTCTACAAAAGATTACCACCAACTAGATGATCTATGATTCTACAAAAATTAAAATGGATGTACACGAAAGCAATCCAGAGCAATTATATGAAACTACAGTGGGGCAGTTTACTTGTTTTACATGTCATTAAGGTCATTGGTTTAATTTAATGGCTCTTCTTGATAAATCCTGTGCTATGACCTTTGGAATTAATATTTATTACATTCTCTAGATAACTTAATTAAGGATAAATCTCCTTCTCATCAATTACCATTCCTTTGTTAAGTTCACAGTAGAAAGACACTATTATCACAGCCAGTATCTTTCATTACTGAATGAATCTGTGTAGTTTATTCTCAGACTTTATCTTATGAATAAACATAAATCACTGCAGTGCAGGTTAAATTATATTATACTTTTAGATAACAATTTTGCAAATTAAAAGTTAAGTGTGGAAGGGGTCCAGGGAGGAAAGGCTGGCGAATTTTTATGGCGAATGAAGAAAAGAATAAAACAATACAACCTGATGCTTGCCTTAAACCTTTCAGATTCAGTCAATTTGCGGCACAAGAAAAAAAGTGCTCAGCGCTGTTCAATTCAGAACCTTTACCACAGGAAAAGTCCTTTTCTGGCAGCTCACTGATGTACAGCTGAAGATTCTTTTTGTTCAGTGCACTTTATTGTTCAGACTTCAGTGAGCAGTTCATATAGAGCCCATTAATTGGACAGTACTTCTAGATATATCTTGTGATTTTGCCTGGCTTTTTAGCTGTTCATTATAATATAAGAATTTCCGTCTTGATGGTATATAGGCTCTTTTCCCAGCACACAATTATCAAAAATGAAACTATGAATAGAACCAAATACTTACAGTGACACCGTGCATAAATGCTAAAATCTTGAGCCATCTGTCATGCACCGTACAACATAATTTTTCATCATTCACTGTCACACATTTAAAAATAGCCACACAGGATGTACACCTCTTTTTCAGGAACTCAATTAATTAATTTCATTACATATCCCAGTTATTACATTCTAGTCTTTGATTTCCTGAGCATTAATATGATATCTTACAGTAAAAAATACAATATCACCTCTCAACAAGACTATTATTACTATGGTCAGATTATCAGACAATGTAATCATTTTATAGTGTTTTCTTTTCTAAATAAATGTCTTTATACTTGTCCAGCAGATGTGTGTGTACATTATGTGCTGTATGTTTGATAGCAAAGTGTATGTGCATGTGGTAACATGAGGTTGTGAGCTACAGCCTGCTATGTTGGTTTTGTAATTATATTTGACGTGAGTGTGAATAATGCAAGTTGTCCCGACAAATTAACAGTATAATGTTCCGGGTCTTGTCTGGGGTTGTTGGTGGATGATGTTTGGCTCAACAGTGCTGTTAATTCGAGGTTGCATTGACAAACCAGCCACGAACCAACAATAACCTCACAACCTCATAATACTGCAGCCACCTTGCTGCCAAGCATACAACACATACTGTACATCTGCTGGCAGACAAAAACGCAAAAATGATTGTGACATGTGGGCGGGTAGTGTATTTTTACTGTAAGGTATCGCCGAAATCAAAGACTGAATAACTCAGCTGCAACTGGGACATAATCGCGTGAAATGGTGAATTGATTCCTGAAAAGGTACATCACCAATGACAAATGTGTGACAGTAGTGAAAGTATGTTGTAATGGTCATGACAGACATCTCAATATTTGTGCATTTCATCTGCAGTCACTCCTCACTGTGGTGTTGGTTCGTGTGGTTCGTTTGATCGGTACTGATGTTGTCGCGGTGACGAACGAAAACCGGGCAAACGGACAATGTGCTATCTGTCGGTCAATGAATGTGTCGGAATGGCCGCTGGTTGAAAGATCTTTCGGCTATCAGTGAGCTGGTCTGGTGAATCGTGAACGCGGTTCTTCAGGTGACTGGATCTGAAGAGATTTTCGAAGGGGAATTGAGGAAGACCGGTTGTGTTGTTTTGTTCTTCTTGGCTGGCATGCCGCGCTGAACTTGCTCACGCTGGCACAGTTGCAGGTGTAAGTGATTTAACTGCTGCGCTGATGACGTTATATTCATGAATGAAGTCGAACTGGCACAAGTCGGGGTCATGCAATGACCGAACCTTTCTGCTGTGTTTTGGAACAGAACTGTTTATCGCGGTGAGGTTAATTTGCGGAAAATCGTGCTGGCTGACTGTGCTGGCTTGCAAGTTACTGTATAATGGGGTAAACCAGTGATATGGCTGATGAGCTGCTTTACTGGTTTACATAATTGCGGATTGCTGTTGTTTATTTTGTGAACTATGATCTCGGTTGGTGGCTGAAACATGTGGTGATGAGTAAGGTGTTGATGTGTACGGGACTTGCCACATGGGCGTGGTTATGCTACGGTTAGTCAGTGTCGTTAATTAACTGCTCTGGGTTTGCAGTGCTGCATAATGACGTGGCGTTGGCGGCTGGTTGTTCTGGCGGTGGAAGCCGCCTCTGCTGCGGTGGGCTGAGGGCGGTGGTGGCACCGTGAAATGGAGGCAGGTGAGTTGGCGTTGATGTGGAGGTAGGGAATGAAGACGATGCGGGAACACTGATTCTTCTTCTGGTTGCTGGTGTCAGTGATTGCTGGTGGTGATTGTGTGTTTCAATCGAACGATAGCAATTGCTGGCTGAGGTGGCCACAAGCGGGGAGGGCGGTGAAATGCGTTGGCTGGCGCCGGTGAACTTGTGGATCATGTTCTGGCGCATGCCGACTCAGAATGGCCGTGCGCACTGCTGTGGCTGTGCGCAGCTGTGACTGCAGCCTGCTGCTGATCATGGGAATTACCTGGAGCCTGAAGTTGGCTCACTGATGAAGTGGTTCTCAGGCTCTTTAGCAAGGTTTCTTTCTTCACCTGGGCACCTGTTTGAATCGTGAGGCACGTTGATATCGCAGGCCAGTGTTCGCCTGACATAATTATGTGACCTAATAAGCGTTCGAGGAAGAAAACTATATGGAAAATGAGCAGTGTTCAATGTTGCGTCTGTCGTTGCTGGGTGGGCGCCTGCATCGCTCTTCGCGTGTGGCGGGCGAGATGCCCGTTCCTCTATCACCCGTATGACCTCGGGGTCCTCCCTCCGCCTGCGGCAGGCAGGTGAGCCGGCCTGGGCATCGCCATTGTGTTGTCTTGTGACAATTGACTCTGTGACAGTGCTCTGAAGTTGTTTGGTTCATTCTGACTAAGGGAAGGAGGAAGAGAGAGAAAGAAATTGAAATCGAAGACTTAATCAAGGCCGCCATGATTGGTGGCTACAGGCCATGCATTGCGATAACACAGATGAATTTGGATAAAATGTTGTTCCGCTAACTCTTTTCTGTCGACAATGATTCTCGATGTCTTCGCAGTTTTTGGTATTCATTCATGAAGACGACTGTAACAGCGATTCTACACCTGCGCTGCTGATGAAGAGACGCGACGAACGCCTCGGTGTTGAGTAGCACTATGCTGTCCTTGTGTTCGTCGCTGCGGTCCTCCGTCTGGTCTGGGCCACGTGGTTCCTGGACAGTTGCCGCGCGCGGTTGTTTCATTGATGGCTCCCGTTAGTGTTCGACGATCCTCGGTCGACGGAAGCCAGCGAGAGGGCTGAACCACGGCCGCAGCCTCTGAGTGTGACGTGGATATGTGCCGACTGGGGTTGTCCAAACGTTCGCTGCGTTTTCGGACGAACAACAGACGCAGACAGCGGGTTTCGCTGGGCGTGCTGGGCGGTGGCGCAATCCTGATCAGGAACAACCGTGAAGTCTGTGTTGCTGCCACGGTTGCCAACCGTTTTGTTCTCGATCCCATGCTCAGGTGCCTGCTTTGGTATCCGAGATGAGGAGTTTTGTTAACAGTGTTGACTGTTTATGTTCAATTTCTTCATTGTTTCTGTCTGCGGCCTGACGGTGTATGTGGTCTCCTCCCTCCGTCCTGGATCATTGCGTATCATGAAGCCGCTGCCAAAACAAACTTTCGCTACGATGATGGTGATGGGGAAACTTCGCTGACGATCGCTCCGCTGCAACCTACAAACCAGTTCTGTTGAATGGGGAAGGTCTGGCGATGGTTAATCTCGCGTTAATCGGCCTCGCTGCACACTGGTGTGTGTGTGCATGTGTGTGTGGTGAGGGCGAACGGTGGGAATTGTGGTGTTCACGCTGGTACGATTAACGTGCTTCGACTCATTTAGGGGTAACTCACTAATACTGTTACTTCACTGCGGTCATCTTGCTGGGCAAAGATGTGCGTTTTACGTTGAATGCCACGCCGTGTATCTAATAATCACTGTCGGTTTGCCCACACTGCGCACGAGACAGGCTGTCTTAACCTCATTGCTCAATGATACCTCGCCTGGGTATCTGTATCAGGCTAACTTCACAATGTGACAGTGGTACCGTATGTCCTCAAAGCAAAAAAAAATATTGATTTAATTAAAAATCTGGGCTCTGGGTATTTTATTTATTATCTGCTCTTTGTGATCCATGTCATTTCTCTGACTGATCGTCGGGGACTGACGCTTTGCTACCGCAGGCATGCGCGGTGATCTTCCGCCGTCGACCATTCAACGAATGTGTATTCCCCTCTCATGTCCCTACGGTATCTTTGAAACCACTCATAAACTAATGAGATTGAAGTGACCATAATCGTGATCTTGGTGTGTGGTGCAGGTTCTTGCCTGAGGTTCTCCAAGCAAGTGTTTGTGACTGCCCTCAGGCGACGCATGGGCGGATTTTCTGGTCTGTGTTCCTTGTGAAACTGTTGCATGTTTTGCAAATAAGGCTATTTTTCTGATGTTGCTGCAATGGTGGGCAAACGGTGAGGGAGAAGATGTGGATTGAAATAACACAGTTGAGAGGCGTGCGTTGGTTCAGGTCGGCTGGCGTCATGGTGCAATGGCATGTTGGGGCTCGGGGCGTGAGGCAAGGTTGCTCACGCTCCCAGTAATGAACGCAATTCGCGGACGCCGGCGGATTAGCGGGTGCTGGGGCCTGAACTCAGTTTCTTTGACAATGGTCCTGGCGGTTTGAAGCGTGGTGCTGAATTATGCTCGGTGCGAGCTGGCGCTGCTTCGTGATCGGCCATTTGTTGATGTTACGGTGCGCATCGCGCAGACGTGGTTGGTGCTTTTGGCGGCCAATAATTGATGGTGTTGAGGTGTTCGCAGATGAAATGTGCCACTGCCATGCCCGCGATCTCTCCTCCTGATCCTTGCTCAACTCTTTTCACGCTCATGCGGACAGCTCTGTTTCTGTGCACTCCGTCTCATCTCTCGCCTCAGTGTTTCCTCGTTCTTCATATCATCCGCAGTGAGATGGACGACGATCGTCCGGCCGGGCAGGCGTCTGGCTGACGCGAGCCAGGCTGCGGTGGTGAGGTTGACCGGGGCATGGTGATGTGGCTACAGGTGAGGTTTGTGGGCAGGCAGACGGGCAAGGCTCTGTCTTGTGCTGCGGTGTGTGACTGCGTGGTGTGTGTTCCGGGCTACGGTGTTGGGGTGAGAATGTATTAATCCTGTGTATGTGGTGGGCCTGCAGCTCGTGGGAGACAGGAATGGATCCGGTTTCAGCAATGACATTTGTGGGAATGAACGGGGTTCAGCGTCGAAATGACAATATGGCAACCTGCGGCGACTCGGTGTTGGTCTCTTTCGTTCTTTCTTTCTTGGCTCCAAGATACCTGGCTGATCGGGTACCGCAAACATCAGCAATTGTTGAATGTTTCTGAAAACAGCAATGAACACGTTAGCTTCAAACCCCTCGATCGTCTCGGTGGTTAGTCATGTTCTCGTTGAAGAAATCCTCTTTATCGTGAATGGACGAACAGAAGATGAGGGTCGGCGGGATTCTGTTCACTGTGTATGACGGTGCGTGCGGAAGGATTTCATCGTTGCTGTTGCTTTATCGACTTATTCGTTATTCAAAGGCAGCATATGTTCATGACAGCACAAATGCGCTCGCAACGCTGGTGAGGAAGGAAAGGGACTACGATAACCGGAGGTAAACACCTGTGAACGAAGCCAGCGTGGAAGCGGGTCAGCAGGTCGATCCGGCTGAATGTTTTTTAAGTGTGCCGTGATTATGCTGTGTGGTGTTCTGCTCATCTGTTTTAATGATGTTTCGCCGCGGTCGTGCGCAAAGTGGCGTAGTGTCTGGTGGCAAACTGTGTCGCCGGTTAGTGTGGAGCATACTGTGTGGTGTCTGCGTGATGTTTCTGCCATATTTGTCATCGGTTACGCCATGTGCCGCGGTGGAAGGTAATAAACATTTAAAACTTTGGGACAATCAAATTGGGGAACAGTCTTAACCTGTGATCTGATTGACAGCTGATCAACACTGCTATGAGGAAAATAACAGTGACAATCGGCTGATTGAAAGTTTAAAGAATGAGTGTGATGTTCCATGTTGTGTTCTCGGCGATCCACCAATACTGTTTCTGGCTCCGTTGATCGCGCATTGAGGGCGCGCACGTCGTTGAACACGCTACGGCGTGTTCTGGAGGTCTGACAATGACGTTGATCTGCGGCTGATGAATACGGCAAATGAGCCGCTGTTTGAACGTGATTGCTAGAACGGTGCTTGCTGGTGAAGTTCGTTGTGACCGAGGCTGGCGATTCGTGTGCCGAGACAAGTGAGGAAGTTACAGGCGCGGATCGTTTGAACATGTGTTGGTCTTTCATGAGTTTTGATGATACCAGGTAAAATCGGCTACTGAATAGTGTGGTGGTGGGTGGGCGGAATGAATAATGATGTCGGCAACGCTGCAACACAGAGCTTCTGAGGATAATTTGAAGGCTGAATGCGATTTTTGACTTTATTTCAAAACTGCCGTGCCATGTTCTGTGGTTGAAAGATGTGTTGTAGGGCAGCGTAACTCTGACCAGTTGTTAATAATCGATGCTGTGATTATTTTAGTTTTCGAATCAGGCGATGGTGGCAACGAGCACGGTGTCCTGTGGTAAAGACCTGAAAACGATTGTGTATCTGAACAGTGAACCGTCACCAAACAAGGATGTTTTTTATTTCTTGATTATTGGACATTTCAGATACACTACTGATCCATGAACATGTGTTTTGTGCTGTCGGCGCTGACGTGGGCAAACTCGGTGTGTCTCTGCTCGGCCGTCGCCTGCACTTACAGAGACCTCAGATCACCTGCCTCGTCACGACGGGCCGGTACCGGAACAGCGGTGGGGATACGATGGTCTCGTGGGGCTGACGGGCCTGTAACTCCGCGACCGGCTGGTTGGCGGGCCGTTACCAGCCGTGACGGCGGTGTCGGCGGGAAAGACGTCGATCACCCAGATCTTGTCTGACAGGCGAGTGCAGCGCCTCTGGGTCATCTATGTGGGTACAGCAGTCGATGTCAGTGGTCTGAAGATCACGTAATTCGTGGCATATCGCACGGCCAATGATTCACGCAGTCGGCGGAAGCTGACCGGCATCTTTCGGCGACTAAAAGCCTCGGCGGAATTGAGTCATGACGATCCATCGATTGAATTCGGCGTAACGGGCGGGTGAATGATGGCGCTCGTGATTTCATTCTGCTGACAACTGCTCTCTGTCGATGCGTTCGTGCGCCTCTCGCTCGTGCCCTTCTTGACAGCTCGGTGGTGCCTTGGACTCCTCGCCTTTGATACCCCAGCTCGAACGGTGATCTGGCTATGCGTTAATTGCAGGTCTGCAGAGACAGGGATGTAATGCGCCTCCGGGCCGTTATGGGCAGCTTTCAGATTTGGTGGCGTGGTGGTGTCTTCACGCGTGCCGGCAGGGTAACATTTTCTGTGTTTTTTCTTGGTTCTGGTTCTGCGACCTGGCAATCGCATTCTGTTCTATGCAACTCGTTTTTATCTTTCCTTATGGGTGCACGCTCGCCTGGCTCTCTGCTGACTCTCAGTGTGTTTCTGTGAGCTGAGGCTCAAAATGTTTGAGAAAGAAACAGTTCCGCATTCTGAGATATTCAGTTTCTTGAGTGAGCACGCGGAGGAGGTGTTTTCCTGCTCGAGATGATGAGAGGAATCGGCGACGCCAGATTACGCGAGCCGTGGGGCAGAATTCAGACTGGGCCGCTGAAGTCGATTGATCACCTTTACTGCTGGCGTATGTCGGCCGTTCAACAGGGTATCCGGCGTGGTTGCCAGACGTTACGTTTAACGGTGTCACGTAAATGCTGAAGTCGCGGCCTCTGTTGCGATGATTCTGGAACTAAAACCAGTTCGATCTGCGTGACACGCTGCTGATTCCCCGATTTTAACGAAGTGTTCATGATGAGATGAAGAACAACTGATTAGTCTGCGGAGACTCAGATCGTTTAAACTTCAGAGGTTGTGTGTGCCTGATAACTATGTTCAGACAGGCAAGTGGTGGGAGCGGCATTGACAGGGCGACGGGACTCTGGACAAAATACTGCGCAGGCCACAGACCGTTGGTTTTGCTGACCGGAAATAGTGCGTGAGCATGGTGCAGTGGTGGGCACTGATCAGCTGTCCGTGATGCGGGTGTGTTCTGGTTGGGTCAGCTGTGGCTATGCTACGGCGGCGGACATCCCAGGTGAGGTTTGGTGCAAAGTGTTTCTTCGGTCATCACTGATACATGTAAAATGCGGCCATTGAAAATATAGTAGTAATTTGAAGGAGAAATCGATTGAATAGCGAAGTTTCACCGGTAACCGAGACCTTTGTTCCTTCACCAGCGTCTTTGGCAACTGTCTTTCGTGTCACCGCGCCGCTCGATGATAATGACCGCATGCCAATGGCTTTCGTTTTGTAGTGGTCAGTGACGTCAGGCTGTTCACGAATGATGCTGTACAAAGCGAACTTTGCGTCAAACCTAATCATGCCTCTGAAACACAGCGATGTAATCTCCGTGCGGCCTGAACTGGCTCGTTCGTGCCGGCGAATCAAATAGCAATTGAACGGGGTGACGGGGACAAATTTGGAGGATGAGACTGATGGGCGGAAGGAGGTGGCCGACGTGAAATGGGCGTGCGTGGAGATGAGGAGCAACGGAAGGGTGCTGGCTTTCAAGTGTCGATGATGTAAGCCACTGGTCTGGTGTGTCGTCTGTGTTGGGGAAACATCTGAGGAGGACGAAGAAGGCAGCAACCGCAGCGGCGCGTCTTTAAAGTACAAATTCCTTTGATGTGGGCTCGATCGCTATCTGTTGGTGTCAGGGCATCATTATTAAACATTCATTCATCCGCTGAACTCCGGTCGACCATCATGTCATCAGCCAATCTGTCACTGCGGACGTGCGCTGTTCCTGTTGCGCAGCTTCGATCTCCGGCGTGTTTTGTCGGGTCTGACCGTGTTGTCCTGACCTGAAGACCACTTTGGTTCGCGTTGTGTTCTGGCGCTGATTGGTGTTTACAAATAGTTTTAGTGGGCCATGTGGGTGTATGAAGAGGGATCAAGAAGCAGCAAACGCAGTCTTCTCGGGCAAAATCACCGAACAGTGTTTGTTTGGATAATTGTCTCGACCGACGCTGATGGCTCACGGTTTCCGCCTCGCGACGTCGTGTGTGTGTGTGTGTGTTTGTGGTGTGTGTGCGCGAGGCATCTTTGAATGAGCGTCTGTTGGTTGTCGGCTCCTGAATCGGTCTCATCCGTCGTGGACGTAATTCTCTTCATCGGTGTTTATAGCTGCTGCAAGTAATGGTCACCTCGGCCATTTCTCCTGACAGCTCCTCGCCTGATGTCTCTTCCTCCGGCGCCTCACAGGCCGTCGGACCTGACTCGCTCGTCAGTCATGTGCGGGCCATCGACGCTGTAGCCTTATGTGGTTCGGTATCGAGTCTCAATCATTCTGATGTGGGCGGGAATGTTCTGGTATGGTGAACTGAGAAACGGCATTGCTGCTGGCCATCGGCTGCTCTGCTATCAGGCTTCCGTTTGTGAACCATATCGATGCGATCTCGTGAAATGAGCTGAAAGGGCAGGTGAAGGAAGGATGACGTGCTTTCAGCGGCGTGGAAGCAAAAGCAAAGAGCAAAGAAGATGGGCTGAGAAAAGTGACGAACGACAAACATGAAATGAGCCTTATTCTAAACCAGTATGGCGATAAAGTGAACTGCTGGATCGAGATCGGCTCCTGCGGCATGAAGATCGATCGGTCTTCTTCCGTCATAATCGCTGATGTTGTCCTGTCCATCTGACAAACTGTATGCGCACAGCCATGAACACTGACAATCACCTGAAGACGTACTAACTGAATGAGCGCGGGCATTATTCGTTATCACCTTGTAAAGTTGATTAATGGTCTTGAAATCAGTAATCTCCTTTGGCTCTGGTTTGATATAATGCAAAATATGTGCTACTGCTGGATGCTGGTTTGCTGTTTCCGGTGATTGCCCAACGGCTGTGATGATGTGCGATGAATTTAACAGGCTGTCACTGAAACGCAATGTTCGGCTGTGCGCGACGCAGAGTGAACCAAACGAAATTGTTGGCGTGAAAGCAAGGCAACAGAGCTGAAAGAACATTGCTCCATGGCGAGAGGCTGCTGGTGCCGGGTATGTTAACGTGGGTTTATTATTGCAAGTGCCATTCGCAGCGCAGGGCGATCTGACCATTGCCGGTGATCTGCTTCGGTCGTTTGACTTGCAGCGCTGGTGCAACGGCGCTGTGCAAAATCTGTTCGCTGTTTTGAGCATTGATGTGCGTGCGCAGCTCTCGCCGTTGGGCTGACCGTCTCTGCGGCAAACTCTTCGACCATGTTGCGCTCAAATCATGCGTATTCTTTCTGACAGGCCTTCTTCGATCATCGGCTGTTGTGCAGGAAATCCAACCTACGCCATGTCTGTCTTGAATCCAATCTAATTCCATCCCAACAAACCCGATGAACCATAATAGCATGAGAGCTCTTGTCATTGCCATCTGTGGTGTCTCTTATGTGAGGACTCAAACAGTACTGGATATGGACCTCCAACAGTGCTGTGGTGCCAAGAATAAAAAGCAAATGTCTCACTGACAAATGGTGATCTCTGGGCCTCACTTGAACCAGTCTAAATAATAATATCAAACTGCTAAATGACACAGAGGACTTTCTATAGGCTGAGCCCAAATTAAATTCTATTTAGATTATGCAAAGTCAAATATCTTCATCAAATAGGTGATGTAATCTTAAAATAAGTGTATGAACATCAAGTGATTCCCTTTTTTTCCACCAAAGTTGATCTCACTGTTTTTGGTTTCCTGTCACTTTATTCTTTCTCAGCCAGTTTGACTTATGAGTGTACTTTCATGTAAGCTGATTGTATGGAGACTATAGTTTAGTCCTTTCAAAATAACCTCCTTTTGCTCTTTGGAATTTGCCATGGACAACTTCTTGTCTAATTCTAAATAAAACTCTGTATTCTTTATAAAATCTAATCACCAGCACTAAACTATAGCCTGACTGATACTGGTTCTTTGAAGACTGATATGGATATTAATATTTTAGATCTGACTTCTTCCCTCAGGCGTTAAAGGATGAACCTCCAGAGGTTCAAGCCAATACAAGGAAAGCTGAATATATTTAATGACTAGACTGATTACTATTTAGCAACAGCTTTTTATAATATATTTTATACTCTATTTTAAGACAATTATTTATTTAGTATATTTTAAGACAAGATTTAGTTTATGATATGCTGCTATATGAAATGTTGTGACCTAGTTTCAATGTATTGTTTCTCAGTGCAATGACAATAAAGTATCTATCTATCTTTAAAAATAAAAACGATCCACATAAACATGAATATTCCATTTAAAGATACAGTATCAACTGCTATTGGTTTTGCAAATACATTTATACACACTGGTTGGGTGACAGGCTTCATAATGGCTTTTCTAACCTTGATTGTTTGGAGTTGTCTCATGTGGGCTTTTGGCCTGTTTTCTGTGTCCTGTAACTTATCAAGCGTTACCAGCGATACCTGATTCCTCCTGGGGATCAATAAGTGTCGATCTAAGCCTATAATCTTTTTTCCAAGGCATATGTGCTGAATGGGACTCACATTCCTCTATTTCTGTGATGCAATTTCGGTGCAATATACAGTATATCTGCAATTAGCTAATAACGGTCAAATATCGACCTGTCTATTCTAGATGCTAGGCAATCTCAAATTATTTGCAATCAGAAAAACTGGATAGCTGAGCAGATGCAAAGTGTGGGCACAGAGCTGTAAAAGCACACATATATATCTTCATCTCAATCAAGGGAGGACACTGCGTTATGATATCAGCAAGGTGGGTTCATGAGGTATCAGGACACTTCAGTAATGATACCCATGGGGACACTCCTGGTGTTTGAAATGAATGCAACAACAAACCTCCCCCAGGCTCGATAATGCTGCCGCTGCCTCGGTGGACTCAGGGCGGTACACAACCTGATCCATGCGTATCTCCTTTCAAGCCAGGGCAGCAGGGCTACCTCAGTGCCGCCACTGAGAGGCTATGTTATTAGAGATAGCAGGTACCAATAACTGCAACTGATAGCCCTTCCTGCTGTTGCATCCTCATAAATCATTCACTGTTCACGGCCATTCAAAATGGATAGTCGGGAGCCCTTAAGATAATAGAAAAAACGCCTTCACTGTGGCTGCCTCACTTATGTTACATACAATCTGAAAGAGCTGTTAAAAGGCCAAACGACCTCATCCTTCTTTGACATAGATATCATTATCATCCTGCTGATCACAATCCACAGCATTGGTTATCGTATAAACTCCGGGATGAAACTCTGAAAGCACTGCAGGACATAGGCAAACCTTAGCTGTTTGACAGCAAAAGCTGGATCTGGATCTCTGCTGCCCTGCTTCCTCTCCTGACATCCTGCAGAGACACGACAAACCTCTGCCATAAGCGCTCATCATTAATTCTTTTTTGTGTGTTTCCATCAGGGGTCAGGTTAACGAGTGGCGTGCGTATTGGTGAATTCTCATGAAGTCATGTGACGAGTTATCTACGAATGGCGGTGGCGGTCGGCTATGGGAGGCAAAGAGACACAGATATGACAATAGAGCAGGGAATCATCAGTGTTGGTCAGTATATATCATATACTGTGACTGTGTGATGATAATGCTGTAGCTGTGTGTCTGGGCTGCACTCTACAATGAGGTCAGACACAAAGGTCGTCTTTGCATAATGTCTACACTTTGTAACCATTATTTGCCTTTGGGCGTGTGCAGACCAGAGGCAGAACAGACACACACAATGGTTCATGCAGAGTTGCAGCAGTCCAGCAAATCTGCCCAGCATAAAGAGAAATGAAACAAAACTTGCACTGTACATTTTCTGTGCCATCCAATACCACAATGTCCATGTATTCATCTATTTCTCCCTCCCTCTCAGATGATTGTTTATAACGTTTAATCTTATTTAATTGAGTTTAATTCAACATTTGACATTGATGCTTACACCAGTTTAGCCAGTTAATATCAGAGAAGTTGTCAAACATGCTTTGATTATAGTGTTGGGATGTCCTGGAGCTATATAAGCCTTTCTATCATGACACTGATAGGAGAGATTCTGGTCTGGAGGAAGGACATGCATTTTTGTTTATTTAGACCAATTTTCAAACAAATTAAGCACAAAAGCAGTATCTTTCTGTTAACAGCATTGGATCAATTGGAAACAGTTCTACTCTCCCAAGTACTCAATATTTACAACTACCTGGTTGCTTTTAATATCAAAATTGTGAGGTCAGACAAAGGTTGCTGCCTTCATTATTAACACTTACATATAATGACATCAGTTTAAGTCTTTGGTGAGTTTGTTTTGTAGACAGACTACTCTCTTTCATCACCAGGTTGGAGCCAGATAAAAGCACACTGATTTTGACTAATGGGAGAGAACATAGGTAGTTCCTTGTCATTAATAAACAGGGCAAACTGTAAACTGTTATGAGCTCAGACATCTCTAATCCTGACAGTGCTTTTTGTCTTACACCTTTGATTAACACAAACTAAAGCTCTGGAGTTCATCCAAGCACTTTAAGTTACTTTTCTCAAAAAGGAAATGAAAAGTAGCAAAAAACCTAGATATGAATGTCTAAAAATGCAAACGCACAACCAGGTGTCCTGCTGTTAAGTTGCTGTAAAACCCTTCAATGGAGACCTCTACATTTCAACTCAAATGTCAGGCTGGTAAATGCCTCAATACACACAGCTATTGAAGCAGAATAAACAGATAAAAGATGTCTCTCAATGTTTTGAGAGAAACAGGACTGGGATCTTTTTTAAATTGTCATATTATTAAAATGTGGACTTGCAAATCTCAGCTCTAATTACTGTTTTTCACATTCTGCTGTGAACAAAGAGAACAGGTCCCTTTGAAGGGGAATGAAAACGTTGCTTTCTCGTGTGCACCTTTAAAAAAAAAGACTCTGGAAAAAGATGAATCTACCACCACACTGATATGATAATTTGGTGTCTGAACTATAACAATGCAATTTAAACTACAATGAGCAGTAAAATAAGATGATAGGTAACATCTGAATAGATTTGTAATTGAAAAATGGACATCTGAAAACTGCTGAAAAGTTAACAACAAAGTCTGAGTAACAAGTGTGACAGGTGCTGGCAACATCTTAATATTTCTATCTCTGTGTTTTGTGGCTGATGTTTACTCTTTACTATGTTCACCAAGTGAGCTGGGCTGGAAATGGATAAATAAGATGGAGATGTGAGCTACTACAGAGGGTGAGATGAAAACAGTAGCAGAGAAACATAAAACAGTGAGATCATTACATACAGTACCAACACTCGAGTAAAAGTAGCAGGATAGGCGGGGAGTCACTTCTGACCTGAAACAGCTTCAGGAAGCGCCTCTGCAGTGTATCATTGCTGTATTCCATTTCTACTATAATTGGCCTTGCATAATGCTAAAATGGAAGATAATTTTAATATTTATGTTAATGATAACTATTAGCAAATCCCTTTGGGTGGAAAAAGTCATTTACTGAATGGTCTCTGAGTTGTTGCATCGGTACAGGTGAGCTGTTCACTCTTTTCATTGTTCCAAGTACTCTGTCTCATTCATTTCTGATCTAATGGTTGTTAATCTTATTAACTCCTCTTCCATTCTCCACTTAACATAGTTCCTTGTGTTTATTTTCCTGTGACATTGTCTTGGCTTGTCTGATCATGTAATCCTCTTATGAGTGGCTGCCTGCCGCTGAGTTACCAAAACAAAAGCCCTCCATTTCCCTTAGCATTTAATAGGGCGCATCCCACAAGAACATACTGAACACTTTCTTACAGTTGAAGACACCCGTGTAGTGTCACAAAAGTTCTAATGAGTACAGGACAATATCAAGTGTTTAACACTGATGTGTTGGTGGGGACATGCAACAGGAGAACTGCCAGCACTGCTAGAAGGGACTGTAAATTAGCAAATAGATAACAAGTATGGTCTTACTCAAAACATAAACAGATACCAAGCTGTGAAAAGGTGCACTCTCGAAAAATACAATCTTAAAATAGGAACACAGAAATAAGCCTGACTTAAAAATATACGGCAGCCTAGTGCATTGAGATAATTGCATTCCACCAAATCATGTTGTTTTCATGATTCAGAGGATTAAATTATTATGAATTAAATTATTATGTGATAATTCTGGAAATTTTCTGGAACAAGTGGAATTACATGAGAAGCCAACAGAATTATCTCAGCCCACTGGGAGGGGGTCATTTACTTAAAACCAGCCACTGTATGTAGGTGAAACTTTTGCCTTTGGCGCCCCAGTGGTAGTATCAAAATGAAGGATGAAAACAATACATGGCTCCACAAATTTTGACCAAGATAGTTTTACACAAACAAACAAAAGGCAGCAGATGATGATATTAACTTAAAATGAATTAAAATTTTATTAGATAATTGTTAAAGCAAAACATGTAACTTTTTGCTAGAAAGCAACAGCAGCTTCTGCATACAAGAGGTTATTAACTCTATTGAGTCTGAGCAGTTAAACGGTTTTCATGTTCAGAAAACAAAAGCTAACAATTACTTGACAGAGCTCCGACTGCATAGTCCTAATCACTGAACTGAAACGGCCGAACAGCATATATTCCTCATAATTCCTGGTTTCTAATTGCCAGAAATGTGAACACACCAAACTCTTGCAATTCTTGGTAATGATATTTTTCAAGGTTTCCTCTGTTGATATCAGGGGAATTAATGCCTGTTTTAATGTCTTCTAAGCCTTTTCAACTGATCTCTACTTCCGACAGTTTAAGCTGCTAACTATCATGATTGTATGCATCTCATTGGAGGTCATGTACACTCACCAAAGTTACATGAGCAAGAACAAGTGTTGGGGGCACAGACTGTGGATGACAGAGGAATCACCCTCCCTATTACAAGTCAGGGAACCATCAAGAAATGATTCTGAAGCTGTCATTTATGGCAAAATAGTTACATAATGTTGCTTTAAGACTGCTTGCTTTGTGCCATTGACACTGAGGCAAAGTGAAGGAAATGAACAAGGGACATGCCAGAAAAAAAGAAGAGCAAGGCCAAACACTATAGACTAATGGAACCTTTAAATTGAGTGTGTTGTACACTCTGAGGAGTCCAACCGTTCCTGGGTCTGATGATGGCCTTGGCAGGCGTCTGGCGCACCGACTTCTGAGGCGTGTCTTGGGGCTGGGGAGTCTGACTCCGCTCTCCTCATCCCCATGGCTTTGACATAACTGCTGCTTCGCATCCGGCGACAAGGGATCTCATCATCCTTTACACGATAACCCCACTCATCCTGGGCACCTGGGTAGAATGGTGAGGACAGGGACACACATACTGGTTGGTTTCAGAGGTACGAACATATCTGATGCAGCAGTTGCGATAGTTTGCTTTTGATGGCATAGGTGATGAGTTTTAGATGAGATATAATTCTCTCGAAAATCAGTCAGTTTCATCTGTCTATTTAGCTGTCAATGCTCCACTTTGTTCTGCGGCTAGATTTGCTAACTTTGCTGAAAATGCTAGGACTCTCTAAAGTATATTTATTATATTCCACCTCTGCATTGATGAGCACAATGACCTTGCAATATCAAGGATTATCAAAGGACTGAGATTTTTCTAACAGGACCACGTAAGCTAAATGAGAGCAAGCGTTAAAGCATTAAAAACCATAACAACAGGTGTTAGAACATTTTCTATGATGAAGCAATGTGCCATTTGATAGACACTTGAATTGAACCCACCCACTCTGGCACAGTTAATTCCGTCCATTGAGCTACACACAGGACCATTTCCATGATGAGTCAACACACATTAAACCATTACACAGATTCTACAGCAGCTCTATGTTCAGCTTTTCTGTAGTTTGGCCAAGTTACAAACTGCTTTGAAAACCTTGACTGAAATGCTGTTATGAATTTAGCTAGGCTGTTAATCATAATTGAAAGAAGAAAGCTGAAAGCGGAGAAAAAGGGCCATCTTTGCTCACCCTGTCTCTAGTTATCACATGTGAAACCTACTACTATCCAAAAGAAGCCAGGCAGTTTACATGCTGCAATTTTCTTTCACTCGTTAAACCAGGTAATTGGGTATCAGACGTCATCATACCATTATCATTCAGGTGAGAACACTGTGTCTCACCTAGCACTCGCTATCTGTCTCTGCTGCATGTGGGTGTTCACACTGAACAAAGCAATCTCGGTGGCTGCATGCTTTGGTCGCACAGGCAATTTTGTCCTGAATCCATTTCAAGCAGAATATTTTATGCCAACTGTTATAATAATATAATACAAATACAGATCATGTGAGTATAATATTCTCTGAATCACGAACTTGCTGAAGGAAAAATGGGCTCTATTATAGTACATGCCATTATACAACATGTAGAAATGTAATTATATGATCTAATGGGTCTCTGTGTTAGGTGTGTGGCTTATTAAAATCTGGGCTAAGTTCAACCACTCACATAATGAAGTGAACTGATGATTGTTCACAAACTCATTACACACACTCCTGCTTTCTCTTTCTAGTTCACACACACTCATTTTGCTTTAGTTAAATAGCACAACAGGTTCAATTACTGTGACAACAACAGTAGCAGCTGAGTCAGGGTCTTGGCCTCCTCTAAGCAAGGAACTCACACAGTAGATGGTACAACACAACACACACATGTATTTGATCCTCTACAGTCATACAAAAGCACAAGATGTCCCCTACACCTCTCTTTCATAACCCTCCTTTCTAGAGTTGTGCTCTCTTTGACAGACAGGAGCTTTAGCTGGACATGCATTGTAGTAGTCTACTCTGGAAATATGACACTGTCTCAGTAATCATTAAACTCTATGTGGAAGTTGAAGGTTTCTCCGATGCTTCATCAAATCTTTAACATTGGCAGCCAGATCAGCCTCGGCGCGTGCCAATCCACCCAGCTCTAAGTTTCATTAAGTTAATCTGACTTGGAACCATATTCTTTGACTTTACAGTAGCTCTGCAGTAAAGAGGAGTTTTAAAATATCCTCACTAACAAATATAAATGATTAGTACTGTTTCAAATGTGTGATTATTCAGATAGTACTGATTCTGTTTTGAAACGTTCTTCTGCCAGTCAGTGACTAACTCACAGGTTCACAGTGAACTGGGTGGCAGTTGACTGGCTGTGGCAAATGTCAGGAGGAGATAGACTGCATCCAAATGTCATTAATGATGTCAAACACACAGCTCTAATCATTTTCTGATGCAAATGTCATCTATTGGAAAGATAACAATTGAAATGTGGTTATTATTCAGAAGGAAATAAAAACCAAAACAATCCTTATTGTGAAAAAGCCCTGGAATTCTCAAACAGAAAATGGCTGTAGGTGTTAACTATCTGTGTCACCTTCATGAGATGTAAAATTCATCAACAGCTCTAAAGGTTTCTGTTCGTTGTGTTTACATCCTGAAAAAAATGACTCCCAGTGACACTAATTCCACTGACCTCTAGCATCAATGCACACCCACTTACGATTACTACTCTAACAAGTGTCACAGATAATCAAATACGCTTGAATAATTGATCAATTATGGCTTTATTACAGCCTACTCTCTGTTAATCACAGAGAATGGCGGATCAAAGCAGCCTTTGACTCTTATGTTTAATCTATGTTGTGAAGTTAGTGTGGGGGAGGGTGTGATTGATGGGGATTTACGGTGTGACGTGTGATCTTTAAGGCTCAATAGCAGATTTCACTGCAAAGCTGTGGTGTTACATCAGGAAAAAAAAGGTATTGGTAAATGTATACGTGGCACAAAAACACACACTTCTGCAACAAAAGTCCAATTTTTATGCACATAGGAAGAAAAGGACACAGACATGCATGCATGGAGTAAGAATACATAAGTCTACTGTGATGTTTTCTATGCAGAAAATGCACAGACATGGACGTGCATGCACTGATAAATAGGTATCGGACATATACACACACTCAAACACACAACCTGATAATAGTCATTCATCTCCCCTCCAAAGACAGGCACGCACCAGCTACCAAATGGAGTCGATGGGTTAATTAAGTCTTGGAGGGGTTTGATATTTTTAGACGTCTAATTAATGAACGGAACGCCGGAGGACAGGCGCAAGCTGTGGTGAGATTTGTTTAATTTGGATTCGCTGATAAACTGGATAGATTGTAGGGTGTCTCCCAGAGAAGATAAAAAAACATGCTGGGCAGCAGCATGCTCGTGTCGACTGCCATGAAAACACTCATGGTGTCCCAGCATGCTTAGTGGAGTTGAAGTATGGACACAGGCTTTCACCTTGACATAAAGATCCCACTAGGGAAAGACATGGGATTCAGAGGTCATCATGCTTCCACGAGTTCACTGCCGTGTACAATTACTTGATTTATTTTTTAAGTTTTGATGGTTCTGTTCCAAAATAAATCAGACAGGTACCGTTCTGTTCAACAGCACGTTTTGTGGTGATGACGTGAAGCCCTTTGTGAATATAAGCTGAGATTCGAGGGAGCTGTGTGAAAAGTCACAGCTCGAGTGTGAAGATTTATATTTAGTTACACTTTCACAATAACAGAACTTTTACAACCTCAAATTACTTGAATTTGGTTCAGTGAAGAACAGAAATTACTTGGGGAAAAATTCCTTTTTACGTGCTATGATATAGAAGTTTTCTTGATACCCACTCAGGTATGACCACAACTCCAACACAGCTATTTTGGAACTTCAACTCATGCTCACCAATGAATAACATTGCTTAAGTGGCTCACAAACATCTAATAGCAGGATTATGCAGACACTGGAATATTAGCTTTGTGTGTCTACTTTTACTTTCAGTGCTTTGATCTTGGATTCAGGCCACAAGGAGTGCAGTGTGTATATGTGTGTGTTTGTGCTGATTGCTTGGGCTAGGCAGGCCTCAGCCAATGCTCCTGCAGTGCAGCAGAGCATTTCATTGATTAACTCTGCGGCTCTATCTATACACAGCGCCTCTCCTACTAAGAAACATAAGTCACTGCCATTAGGTAAAGAAATAGAGTGGGATAGATAGAGAGAGAGAGAGTGAGAGAGGCAGGGTGGAAGGGATATAGTGCAGAAAGCTGGAGAAATGGCTGAGGAAGGGAGAGAGTTAGAGAGCTCTTAAAGGTTCAATCATTGGTAATCCCACCCACCAGCCTCCAGCCCCTCATTTCCTCCCACAAGATTGCATGGATACGCTGTGTGTGTTGGAACAGGTACTGTTTTCTTTTTTTTCTTCTCTCTGTCTCCTCTTCCCGCCTCACAGAGGAGAAGCTCACGCGTACACACCCACACATGCAACATTTAGAGGTCTGTATGGTAATCTTATCTTCACGTTGTTTATTTATTGACACTTTATAATATCAGATGTTGGCATGTTAAGTGTAAATAGACATGTTCTGTGAAAAAAGAACAAGAGAACAGCCATGCCAAGGAGGTGTGTGAAAAATCAGAGTGTGCCACTTTCATAATTGTGTGCTTTTGATTCAAATAGTGTTACTCTGAGCAAAAACCAGAGCTATATCTGAGGCCAGCTCTAATTCCAAGTTTACCACTAAACTTGTGTGGATCAGCAAAATATCTAGTGTCAATGTCTGGTCTCAAGACTAAGAGCCTACAGCCATGATAGCAGCTCTGTGAGGCTATACTTAGGGACAGCAAATTGAAATTTCAACCTGATGGCAGTGCCAGATGAAAGGTGAGTGGATCACAATTACAATTCATCCTGAGGGGAGCATGAATGTGTGCACCTAATATCATGGCAATCCTTTCAATTGCTGTGGAGAAATTTCTGTCTTAACCACAATTTTCAACCTCATGGTGATGCTGGAGGAAAATTCAGTGAATTCATTTGGATACATCCTCTGGGAACCACGAATGTCTGTACAAAATTGAATCGCTATTTATCCAATAGACTTTTCCTGATTTCGTCTGGATCAAAGTGGTGCATGGTTAAAAATTTTGATTTTTAGTTAGTGGCTTGAGTTTGTTTTTGGTAGTGCATTTTTCTTATTCCTGGGCAAATGTAAATAAGATGTGGCAATGGGATATTTCTGTACATCCAACTATTAGCTATACTGCTTAATCTTTTGAGGTTGCCTACCACAGGTACTGACATATATAGACAAACAACCATTCACACTCACATTCACACCTACGGGCAATTTAGAGTCACCAATTCACCTGCATGTCTTTGAAGTGTGTGAGGAAGCTGGAGTACCTCGAGGAAACCCATGTAGGCACAGGGAGGACATGCAAACTCCCCACAAAATATGACCCAGCAGGCTGGGCCCTTTCCCAGAACCCTCTTGCTGTGAGGCGATAGTGCTAACCACTGCACCACTGTGCCACCATTGAGAAATCCATTGCAGTAGAGGCAGAGTTCCTTCACTTTCTCAACCTTAGCCTAAGCACACCAGAAATCTATGCAGCCATGAGACCTGCTGTGTTTCAAGAGGCTTTTTCTTGACCTGAAATTCTCACTGCCTTACTCTTACCATCACTATCACTTGGCCCTCCATCTACATTTAAGACACCGCAAACACACTATCCAGAAATCTTCAAGAGTCAAACTAGGAAACACAGGAAATCACAGTAGAATTAGAAGCAGATATCAATTTGGGAAAACTGGATACAATAAAGGTACAATTTAATACTTCATCACAAAATAACTCCCAAATATAATAATGATCAACTTGATTTCTGTAGCACCATTTAAGCAGAGTTCAATTTTTTAAATGAAATACTACAAAAAAGGACAAACTAACACAGTGAAAACACATTAAGGCCTTCACACCTGCTGTGTTAAGGAGAGCTGTCTCAAGAGGCCAAGGAAAAACTACAAAAGCCCTTTCAGAGAAAAAAGGGAAAAAACCTTGAGAAGTACAGCACACAAAAGGAAACATTTTCCAAGAAATCTGAAAAGCATAAAATACATTGTTGGACATATTTTGATGGCAGATAAAAGAGCGGGGATGTGGTTCTCTCATGCTGTGACAACCCCACTTTTTACCTGCCTTGGTTTCCAGCACCAGCAACAACCACTGCACCACACTCTCACCAGTCAACACTTTACAAATACTGACATCTGTCCTACAATACACATCTCACTGTTCACTTAACTAATTGGTTCAATCAAGTACTTTTTATATTATAACTCTGTGTGTGGCCTCGCCTTTTGTTGCCAGCTTTTAGCCAGATGCTAACACCTTTGCATATGTTTCAAACCAAGTTTACTGGCTGGGGACGAGTTAAATTGTAGTCGCCTGTTAGCACAGCCAGAGGGACACAGACAAAGACAGAGAAGCAGGGAGAGACATGTCAGAAATACATTCATTTCTCTCTGATGAAATGACAATAATACATTCACCATAGGGGTTCCAGAGAGTGCTGAGTTTTAAAGTAAAGCTCCCAATTTCCTGGCAACAGGGTTTCTGTGTCTGGGACAGAGTGAGAAGCTCAGGAAGTTGGGGGGGGGGGGTCCCTTTATTCTGTTTCTTCATATTGAGAGGAGCCAGTTGACACGGACCAGAACACCAACAGTAGGAAAGATGCTTTCTGGTTTCCTCAGATTGGATGTGGTCCAACCATAGCTGTCTGCAAGGAGACCTTAGGCCAGACCCACTGCGGGGAACAGATCTCCCAGCAGGCCTGGCAGCACATGGAGGACAATGCTGAGGAAAAGGATGTTCTGGCCAATTCCCAAGTATAATATTGTATCTAACTATGATATTGTGCCTCATGATATTTCTCCGTCCCTCTGCACTGCATTTGTACCTTCTGCTTTCCAAATAGCAGGAAAGACATTTGCTTGTCAGTTTGCTTTCACAGGTGGTAACTCACTGGTCAAAGTTGAACACTGTCAGCGTAATATTAATAACAAATCCCCTCCCACTGTCTAGGGGGACTATCCTTGTCAAGCTCAGCAGGCAACAGGCTGACAGTGGAGGGCTGTCAGCTCATAATCATAAAAGCTTGCCCATGTGCTTCACCCTGCCTGTCTTCCTTCAGCTGACATCTACCCTGCATCATCTTCTTTTGCACCTTAAACACCTCCACAACACATACCTCACACATTCACAAAGTTCTTTCATCGCTCACGTTTCTTATCTGCAGCTTAATAAACTACATTTATTTCAAGTATGAACTCTCTGCTTGCTATTGCCATGACTCTAGAGGCTGTAGAGAGGCTGCCTTTCTTCCCTCTTTTGTTTTAGAGCTACCTTAATCATTTTTTGACCAGGAGGGGGCAGAAAAGCTAGAAAACAACCTGCTGATGGCTAATGTACAAGCAAAAAATTGCCTACTTTTACAGCCAGCAGACATGGGAGATTTGCATTAATTGTGTGTTTTTGGCCACTGACGTTATGCCAATATTCACTCTCCATTTAGCTCTCTTCTTTTCCCCACCAACAAAAACATATCTGGCTCTTCAGCTTGCTAGTTTTTTATACTTTCTTCACTAGCAGCTGCAGTTTTGTGTGTCTGCTGTCTGCTGCTAGGAAGATACTACACAGTGGATTTAGTTGGAAATGGCTGCCTTTGGGAGACTGATGAGAGCTTATATTTAACCATATGGTATTCTCTGAGCAGATATAATACATGGAAGAGAAGATATAAAGAAGAAATACATGGAATAAATCAAGGTGAGCACAATAATGGTCAAGGATCCTTATGTTTAAGAACTCCACATTCTCCAAACTCAGACAATGAGACACCACAAGGTCAAACTTGTATCCTGGACTTTGTTTGCACCAAATGGGAAAAATGTTAAGTTAAGACTCAAATATAATGAGGAATTCTTGGCTAGAAAATGCTACTAAAGCAGCAAATATGGGTATTAAACCCCCCAAGAATTAGGACGCTGTGATAGTTGGCCATTATCATTAATTTGGCTTGGGAAAGCAGTCACACACGAAAAGGATACAGGAGAAGGTGCTTAACAATTGACTATTAAATGGTTATAGCCTGACAATCTCCTTGTAGAATCGAAGGAAACTTGAGGTTTCAGATAATAAAACATAAATACGAGCAGATGCTCACAGACATGGTGGCAACCACAAAGCCACCCTGTCGCCTCAGGCAGCAGCAACATTTATCTACCAACTGCTGTCTGATCCCGGGGTTCCTGCATGAACAAAACTTACTAAATAGTGGTTCAAAGACTGATGGCAATCTGAAAACCCCTTAATGAAAAAGTTAGGGAACCCCTGTGTGTGTGTGTGTGTGTGTGTGTGTGTGTGTGTGTGTGTGTGTGTGTGTGTGTGTGTGTGTGGGTGGGTGGAGGTGTGTGTTACTGTCACAGTGCCAGTTTTGTTTCTGCTACTTTGCACTTCCCTTTTGTATTTTAATCATCAGCCTTTCTGCCTCTCAAGCTCCACCTTTGGCAAGCCAACATGGCAATTAATTGGCTTATTAAATCCCTCCGCAATGCCCTATCAGCAAAACTATCAAAGACTAATCCTCCCTTTGTACTCCAGTACTGTACGCTGGGAGAGAAAAAGGGTAGTGTTTGCTGGAGCAGCTGACTTAATCAGGGCTGAGAGCTGTCAGTAAGACAAAGTTATTGTGCTGTGAAGATAGGGGCGCAAGGAAGGTGGAGGAGGCATGGATTACAGCTGTTACCACAGTCCAGGTGTATTTACATATCTAATTTGCAGAGCGAGAGAGATCAGCAGAGAGATGGCGACCCACACCCTACAGTATATGCACATCTAATTCATTCAGCCTGTTGCTAACAGCAGATGAACGTCTTGCCATGATCACCTCCTTTCATTAATATCAAGCTCCCAATCAAAGTCGTGAAGAAATAACAAGATGTGTGTCTTTTGGAGGGTTAATTTGTGAAACGATGTAGCCAAAGACAGAGAGTGATGATGCTAATGCCAGGTCTGATTCCCTAGCATTTGTCATTTCAGAGAGACAGAGGCCAACATTAATCTATCTCTGACCTCCCCGATGTCCAGTGAATCGATTTCTCATGCATGCACATGCGCTAACCCGCTCCCACACACAACTGCTGATAGCACACACATTAACATACAGACACCTCAGGAAGACACATCTTTGTGTTTGTACTGTCAAACTTTTACAACACTTCAAAAGTTTTTCATTCCCTCTGTCTCATCAACCAAGGACGCAAACAAGGTGACTAGCACATCATCAAACCATCTAGTGTGCGTATAAACAGAAAAAAAACACCCCCACCCACACATACTGTCACTCACACATGGACACACATTCAGTACACACATTATCCCTGGGTATAGTTTATGTTGTGACAGTGCAGACCGTAGTGGGTAATCCCAAATCCACCACAGCAGGAAGTGAAAACTTCTCAATGTGACCCCTCGGTGTGTGCAGAGGATCATGCTTGACTACTGGCTCTATCTCCCTGCCTGACTGCTCCTGGTGATGAGCAACAACAGTAGCCGTGGGGGAGCAAATACAGCCGTCTCTCTGGCCGTTTCCCTCCCCTCTGCTTCCCGGAGTATCTCAGATGCATCCACAGAGCATGCACAGGCCTCTCGAACTTTCTCTCCCCTTTCTTTCCTTCGATACGTCTTCCAGCTCTCCGAAAAGGGCATTGATTCTCCTCCAGGGAGGGAAGATGTGTCACCCTGCACGGATTGGATTGATAACACTGGGCTAAATATAGCCCTGCGGCAGGAAGCAGGAGAGGAGGGTATTTTTAGAAGTGTTTATAGTGCCATGACTCGGACACTACCTCAGCTTAATGACCAAATGGAAGTAAGGAAGGGGTGGGGGTGGATGGGCACTAAACATGGCGACTCTCTCATTGAGAGATTACTGCACTTAGTGGGATTGTAAAAAAAAAAAAAAAATGAGTGGATGACTGCACTGTCTGTCCAGTTGAAAATGATCATCAGTTATGTTTAAAAACACAATAGTCAAAATTAACCCTCTAAAATATTTTTGGATGACGTAAGGTAAGATCGAATGCTTTCTTTGGCTCCATTGGCTGATTTGAGTAATGTATTGGCTTTCCGTTTACAATGGTCTCTAATCCATACAACACAGTCTCTGCTTACAGTACTGACTCTCCAAGTCCCTTTTACAATAATGTGCTGAAGTGCTCACTTTATTTTGGCTGCAGGCAGTACTTACATGATGCTATCAGATACCACATTGTTGTATACTGAGCAGCATTGTTCCAAAATCTATTTTCCCCTGTTTGGATATGCACTTTGGGATTTATAAGCATGCTTTCTTTTTTCATATACCCTACAGCACACATATAAAAGCCATGAGACACTTCAGTTAAAAGTGCTGACTCACTCTCAATTGATCCCCACCGTGCTATGGGGTCTCCCACAGAGCCTATCATGGGCTTGTGCTAAATGCTAATCTTTTTCAGCGCTGACACCTATGCAAAATCGAAGCAAACAACATGATAAAAAATCAACATAGATCTCTGGTCTTTTATTCTCATACTGCTGACTCTTCGGTGCAGTACACCCTTCCAGTGCAGATCATTTATGGAGTTAATTGATTTGTCCTGCTGTGCCAGTCCCCTCTGCCTCCAGTCACATGCTGAGCTACAAGACAGGTTCACATTGTGAATCAAGGGCAGCGACAAACAAAACAGTCTTTTAGATCAATCAGAAATCCAGCTGTGATGAGCAACTTTGTCTATTGACCGACGACGCCTAGAGGAAAAAAATGCTTTATGTTGGGGCTTAGGCTCTGCGAATAATGTTTTTCTCTGTTTTGCAGTGCTTCATGTTCTTATGAATTTTACATTACGGTGAATGGACACTCAATCACTGTAGTAACTGAGAGATAAAATTAATGTTTTTACCATTTCTTCAGTTGTTTGTCGCTATCAAATCAGATGTGACTCCTTTAAAATCACTATCCTCTCCAAATACCCGTCATCTAGCCATCCACAGATCTATGCATTTAAATAAACTATATTTGTTTATCAGTCTGTGACTTTCCCCCAATCCAGTGGCATCAAAAGTGTTTGTGTTTATCAGGGAAGTTAGAAGCTGCACTGTTCGACTGGAAACCCATAGGTACTAGTGCTTGAGAGGCACAACCCATGTGATACATAGCAAAATAAGCCAAACTCACCTGTAGGTAGTGACAGGGCCTGAGGTTGGGCTTGAGGTCAGTGGGCGTCATAGGCTTCTCCAGGTTGAGTGAGGACTTCCTGTAGGCCTCCTTGGCTTGGCTGACCGTTAGCGTTGACCAGGAGCTTCTCTTCATGAACTTGCCCTCTGGCGCCATGCTTATGCTCTCGCAGGCTGAGCACTTGACGTCATTGTTACTCTTGGAGGTCTTTAGCGACAGGTCTCCTGCCAGGTGGCCATGCATGGAGTCGGGGTAGCAGTGGCTGATGTGGTCCACGGGATGCCGCGACATGATGCTTGGCGTCCTGTACGTGCTGTCGCTATCCAGGTTATCGTCCGAGCTCCACCAACCTCCAGAGCGTTGCTTGCCGCTGCCTTCAGATTTACGGTCTTTGCTCTTGCTGCGTTTGCTGTGTTTGTGATGGCCTTGGTGGTGGTGATGGTGGTGGTGTGAGCTGTCCCGGTGCGAGTCGCTTTTGGTACCATTCATCTTGGAGGATCCTTCTAGAGAGTGCGACTTTGTGAAAAGCTTCTGTACTGAGTGAACTAAGTGGCGTATTCGCCCAGGGCTTTCGTTGCGCTGCTCCGTAGTTGTGGTTGTGGTGGAGGTGCGTTGGTACTGCAATGTGTGGAAGCCATCCCGGTGCAGCGGCATCTGCTTTTCAAATTGGTCCAGGAGGTTTGCTGGGATTCGGTTCATTTTGCCGCTGCCACCATGAGAGGATGAGCCACCGTCGTCTCGGGAGTCCCTGCCACCAGAAGTGTTTCCACCGCTGTCCCGTGAAGCGCTTCCGTAGTGCATGCGGGGGAAAGTGCTACTAGAGATGGAGTGGTCGGTGGCTGACATGGACACCGGCATCACCATACACTCAGAGTGGATAGAGCTCCTCGGGGAACAGCGGTGGTGACCCTCAAGGGGGCAGCTCTCAGTGGGGCTGAGGAGGTAGGAGGGGGGGGCCGCGAGTCACCATGATGGAGGTGGTGGTCCAGGGAATGGTCACATTCAGCCAGGCCGCAGGTGTGGGCTGAGGTGGGAGAGGTGAGCTGGAGCTGGGCAGGGCGGCCGCCGGAGAGACCCTTCATGTTCCTGGGTGGAGGGGAGTAGCTGTCCTCATCGAAGTACTGCGAGGGCGACCATGAATACTGCTGGTCTGAGAGTAGAAAGAAGAGAAAGAGAGAGAATATCACACCCAGGGTAAATTTTCCCAGAAAAGTAAATGCATTTCACAAGTAATGATAAGGGAGAAAAAAGCCTAGTGACAAATCCCACGTCCTCAAACAGGCTGGTCATTATCCACCATACTCTCACTCCCCACATCCACTTCAACTACAAGGGACACGAAAAACCTCAAAAAGTGGCACATCTGAAATGTGGAAGTGAAATCAACAGATTGCACAGACAGAATCTCAGCCGTCCTATTTTTTTCCTTCTGTTCAGGGTCTGTGATGGCACACTGCTGGAGAGACAGGGAAAAAAAGAGAGAATGAAAGAAAGGGAAGGACAGGCGACAGGTAGGAGCCCGCATTGCCATTTATCCAATGCAAAGTGAAATAATAGCCTATCACTCTGTGGTGCTGGTATCATCCATCACAGCTCTGAGGAGAGCACTGTGAGCCTTACGGCCGGATAGGCGTCCTTGGGAGGCGATCACTAAATGCACCCTTCTTCCCTGTCTTTGCGTTGGCCATGTGGTCTTAAATTAAAACCCAATTCTGTGTGATCGGTCACAAAGGGCAGACGTCCCAGCACTCTATTCCAATATATTTAACTTAATCGAGGGAAAAGTTTACTTTATCTTTATGCCTCACCGCCGTCTGCTTCCTCTGCAATTACAATGCTCTTCCTCTGAACTGCGTCAGGACGATGGGGGTTAAATTTCCATGGGTTACATGAGTGCTGTGTTATTAATGACACCGAGAATACTGCATTTGATCTTCTGCATTAATGTGGTTTTATCTTGGAAACAATAAAATTGTGCAACAGATCCTAATGTATGATAGATCCCAGTCTGTTTTTTAACTCATGAAGTTTGAGCTATTGAATGACTGATTTAAATTATGCTACATAATTGCAATGTAAAATCTTTTAATCATTAGCATGAGTTTTTATTTCATAAAACAATAATAATTTTGTCTTGCTTTATTTGGTTTTCCTCGTGTACCCGTCCTTGATGAAAAGCTGAATATTGTGGCTGAAAAGCTACTCTAGGTCACATTTCAAACTTATCTGCAGTCTGTCTTGTGAAATAGGAAACAAACAAACAAACACAGAATAACCATATCCCAGCTCGCTTGCCTGCCAATGATACGCCTCATAAACCCCCTGCACTTTCACTCCCATCGTAACCCCATAAAATGAAGGAGAGTTTTTAAGAGCTACCATGGTGAGAGGGAAACAGAGAGGAGTTAAGGCCAAACAGTAGCGCTTTAAAGTATACCAAAGTATTAACAAATCAATAAATTCTAAAAATATTATCACAAACTTAATTCTGACACTGTGACATAAATACCAAAAACGAATTTGACAGCTGGGCTCCAAGAACCCTTGTAGTTTGGGAGTAAAAACACCTTGACTTAGCTTATTAAGACAACAAAATTAGAAGTATTGATAAGTGAAATGCCAGCAGACTACCACAACATTGTGGCTACACTAGTGATTCATACTGCTAAGTTCTGACTGAACGTTATAGTCCATCTCATACTGCTGTTCCTCCAAATTAAGACCACATTACCCTTTAATATATCTGCTTCCTGTCTGTTTTTTTCTTCATTATTAATGAGGACAAATTATTTTGTCTTTCCTAAAAACTCTTTCTCCCACCAGTGTATCATGGCACACTAGATTTAAAAGAGTTTTTAAAGAGAGTCCACCAATTTAGAGCTGCTCTCACAGAACACTGTCAGTCTCAGTTAGTAAAAAATCTAAATCATTACAGTTCAATCACATATCAGCTTTTTCATTCCATGCATTTTTTTCCTGTCAAGACCTGGTTCCCATGTTACCCACACTGCAATTGGACCACCAACAGTCTGGTAGGAGATTCAGGTGTGTTATGCTAGTACCTGCTAATGTAGCCTTGCGCTGCTTGGCTCAAGCAGAGACAAGAGTGACATCACTTGAGGCAATTTATCAGACTGCACACAGGCTTTATACCCCTTTGTTTTCCTTATTAAGTTTAAGAGTGCAATGAAAAAAAGTGAAATGAATGAAAAAATCTCTTGATTTTAGTTGCCTTTTGCTGATGGAGAGGGTATGTAGAATTATAAAGGTTTCATCCAGGAGATAAAAAAACATGAATGAAAGAAAAAAGGCTCTATCATGGCGGTCAGGCAACTTAAGTACAATCAGGAGTTGGAGATAAGGATGAAATCCTTCAGAGTATTGATATATGTAGTAATATGTCAAATTTCGATTTTGAAAAATCAGTGGAAAAACTGTGAAAAACTCTGTGAATCACATTAATGCAAAAATCATATAAAAATTAAACATTGTCATTGAATCAGAAACAAATTTTCGAGGGATAGCTACCACAATATGATTTAGAAAAATCTGTGATGACTGACAAATGTTGCACTCTGTATCATCATACACCCTGCAACATCCTGCAACCACCTCACCAGAAATGAATTTAGAACTAATTTTGATGTCTCAAAATATTTATTGAATGCTTGTAAATTTAAATACTTCTGTGTAAGCATTAAGATAGAAACCAGAGAGTGTGTTTGCTGTGTAAAAGTCCCCTGGGTCCATTCACTGCACCCATACGATGTTTTGTCTGTGGGTGTATTGAGGATTTTCCTATTTCGTCAAGAGCTCTGAGGAAGCCTCTCTCTCTCACACACACACAATAAAAACCATCCAAGATCATGAGAATGACTTACTATGCTGTTAGTGAATTGTGACTAAGGGTGGATGCTTCCTTTTCATCTTTCAAATTGGATAAAAATTTATTCCTTTCAAACTCATTTTTAATGAGGTCTAAGATCTCAACCCCTGAGGTGCAGCCGTGCTCTTCTGTTGCTGTCGTCCTCCATCTGTCGAGATGAAAACAAATTCTCGTTGTTTACCAGTCTTACATGAGGATGTCTACTTGGCAGCCTGATGTAAAATTAATCCAAGCTACTCTAAGCATGCATGAGGAGGGGGGGATAAGACATTCCCCCCTCAGGAGGAACTGTTTTTGTAATGCTGCACATAACTAAGCTGAAAACGCAGATCAAAAATCTTACTACGGAGTAAAGTTAAAGTCAACAGGGTAAATCAGGTGAACTTGCTTGGCCTGAGTCAGTCCAGCTCACTGCTTGCTAGTAATTGCAGCAAAAGAATGATGGTGCATTATTGATTGATGAGTGATGCTACATTTCTGTCTGAAGTTATGTCACTGTCTTACTTCAAGACCTTTCTCTGATGGCTGACTATTCCTTGGGGTATCTCAGGGAGCTGCACTGAATAAATTATCTACCGGTGGAGTTATGGCATTTCCTGGGATTATATGACAGATGACAGACTAGTCTGTCCTCCATCATTCTTTTTCACCTCTGCCGATACAGAACTGTACTTTAGCCAGAGGAAATTAAAAAAGTAGATGCAGGACTCGCATTTCGAAGGTTATTTAATATTTACATATTTACAGAGTGAAGGGAGAGCAGCTCTCTCGGTGAGTGCGCATCCTTCTGGCAAGTGCTCTGCAAACAGGGAGACAAGTATCTGTGACATCTGTGGACAGGGAGAGGGCTTGTTGTTTTTACACTGATACAAGCACCTGCCATCACATTATCGGCTTCCTGGCAAGGTTGCCAACTACTTAGATGGACTGCTAGGATGGAGGGTGAATTTGGAAACTGGATGGCAATTAAATTTCAGCACAACACGCAGCAGGAGGAAAACTTTTCTTTGAATGTTGGGCTACTGTTTCCTGTAAATGTTGATTTTGTATCAATAATAATGATCACACAGATGTTTATATAAAAGGAAAAAGCAGTCTTCTTTACACTAAAGGCTAAACCAAACCAGACTTTCTCCAATGACAAGAAGCCCTGCCTTGATGAGCAAACGTTTCCCCAGAAAAAATAAACCAATCGCACTCGACTTAACATTCTGCACATACCGCAATCATCCAATCATGTCTGACTTAAAACCTAAGCCAATACCCAGCTCTATAATGTTGACAAAGCCCTCTGGGCTCATCTGTGATAAACACACCTTATATCTGACACAAGGTGTGCAGGGAAGGGAAACAGAGTCAGGGGAAGAGGCTCATTTATTAAGGTCCTCTGTTTTGTGCTGCTGCTCCGCCCGTGTGCAGAGTTTGAGTAAAGGTCGTCTTGCTCCTCTTAACACATTAGCATTTAAATAGCATTATATCTGCACTGAGTATCACTGACAGCTCCCACTCTTCCACTGGCACAGACCCCTAACTGGAGTTGAAAACAAAGTTAAAAGATAATAAAGCGCTGGACTAGATCAAAGGCATGCGACCTTCAGACTTGGCAGTGGTTAGCATGGTGGCTAGCCACAGCGCTATTTAAGAGAGGTTTAGGATAAAAGCAACCGAAAAGGAGAGAACCAGTGTTGAGGCAACACATGAGGGAACTTGCGATGACAGCCTTTAATGTTTTGCATCACAGAAGGAATCTGTCATTTTTAAGCTGTCAGGCATCAAATGCCCTGCTTCAGTACTGCTTCAGTACTTTCAACTTCAAATTATCAACAGTTAAGAGCAACCAATGACTGAATTAGTCTTGTAAACTGGCTGACAATCATATACATAATACTGGTCTAATACTACTACTAGCAATCTATTAATTACATACAGTGCATGCAGTCATTTTGGTTGATTCTTTATGAGGTGTGTTGGGTTACAAAAGTCTTTCTAGGTAGTATATTGTGTTTGTGTCTCTGTATGTTAACTTTGAAACAGAAAGACTGGAAAAAAAACCTTTGCATACTATTTTAGTAGCAGTAACAAAAAAGGTTTAAAATGTGTTTTCCAATAATAAAAGACTTGTCTGGCTATTCCAGCAGCATCCCTTCCAACTGGCTGAAGTAAAGTCACACCCCTTATTTTCTGAGCAAAACAAATCGATCGAGCAGCTTTCTTATCCATCTCCCAAAGGTTAAATGCAGTCTCCCCAGAATTCTGGCCTTTCTTTAGAAAATCAAAGGAAGGGGAATTGTGTCCTCAACCCTCGGGGCAAATCAGCAATGGTCTGAGCTATTAGATTTGAGAAAGAGCCAAATGGGCAAAGAGGAAAAGTAGCAAGTCTGTCAGCTTTGCAAGTCTCATGATATCCACCATAGCGGCTCCGATCAAAATAAGGCCTCGGCTCACAGCTTTGGCAGAAATCCCACTCACTTGTCCATCCAAGTGACAGCATGGGACGATTAATGCATACATTTCCAAGTGTCGACCGTGAGCTGAAACTGAAACCTGCAGCGTTTTAGTTGTTAATGCAATACTCAACTAACTGAGTTGTTTCAAACTGCCACAGCAACTGGGAGCCAATTACTTGTCACTGATATTTTTTCTGATAGTCCATCTGTCTCTGGCTGAGCGTGACACCTAAAGAAAAAAGAAGAAAAAACTATCCCTTCCATGTTCAATGCTATGACTGACACCTAATGCTGAGACATTACAGCAAAGAGTCTATTACAGTCTGTGTGCTGAGTCAGTGTCACATCTGGACAAGCACGCTTGCATGGCTGCTCACACACTTACAACACTCACAACCAGCCTTAAATCAAACTGGGAATTCATACTGGGGTGATTTAGAGACGAGTCAGTTTCACATGAATCTATACAACAACAATGATTCACAGTATTAAAAAAGACCAGCAGTCCAAACACTCGCTTCTGTGAAATACCAAGTGACACACTGCGGTTGTGTTACAGTCAAGTGCTCCACACATGTGGATACTAGTATCTAAACAGATACAGTCATGGAAAAAATTGTTAGACCACCCTTGTTTTCTTCATTTCTTGTTCATTTATTTTAATTTTATATATTTTTTATGTCCTATTTGACATGTACCAGCTACGTTTATAGGGTATATAAGGCCATTTCATGTCATAAGCAGCACTACTTCAAAGGCCTGGAGTGGTTTCCTGCTTACATTCAGCCGCTTCGCTCATGAAGTTGTCAGCTCTCATATTACTAAGTGAGATTATGTGAAGCCACAAAGGCAGCCATCTTGGCGCTGCTGAAGTGGCATGAGTGTGAGACAGGTAGCCAAACTGAAGATCTCCGGTGACCGTTCATTACCAAGAAAAAAACAAGCCGAACATGGTACTGCAAATTGCTAGCTAATTAGGGAGCAGTATCTTTCTGCGAGATGACCGTGCACTCATCAGTTTCTAATAGCTGGGGAATTGTCGTCAGACACTCAGGGACAGCAAAATGGTGGTACTGTAGAAATAAACATGATTCAAACAAACTGCTGACTGGTCTCAGTGCAGAACGCAGGCTGCTAGCGAAGGCAATGAAGGCCGGATACTCTTGCTGAGGATCACAGAGGATTGGACTACAGTGATGATTTGGGCTGAGTTCTCTTCAGTGATGAGTCAGACAGGTTGTTGCCTCCAGCCAACTTACTGGTTAGGAGGAAGCCTGGAGAAGCCTACAAACCAGACTGTCTTGCCCCTACAGTGAACATGGGGGATCAGTGATGATCTGGGGTTGTTTAAGTATGGGTGGAACAGGGCAAATGCAATTGTGAAGACGATGACCGCAGATAATATGGGGCTACTCTTGGCGTCTTCTGTCAGCTGAGCTTTGCACCTGCCTCAGGTGCTGATTATCATGAACAGCGCCCTTGCCACCGGCGGAGTCCATTCAAAACCTGGATGGAGGCAGAACATTCAAACCATGCATGGCCTGCTCAATCAAGATCTGGTAAGCAGAAAAACTATGGAAAATCATCAAACAAAATGGAGACACAAATAAAAAACAAAGCAATTTGTTTGAATTGTAGAATGTCAGACAATGTTCAGAAGCTGGTGAGCATGCAAGGCCGCATGGCTGCAGTCATCAAAATAATGGTTGCACAATCAAGTACTAACTCCTGTGTATCTTGGCTAAAGAGACAGAAGAAAAGAAAACATGGAGATACTAAAAAGCACGGCATTAATGCTATGATGTAAGAGAACAGTGATTTAACTTATCAAAGAAACCATGGAAATAGATACTAAACCGGTAGCTCTTATGAGCTGTTTTGTTTAATATTATATTTGGCCAACAAATAGACCTTTAGTGGTACTAGGCATTAAAATGAACGAAATTGAAAACAGTTGATTAACATTTTGAAACAGCATCACTAGGGGTTTGCTGGTGACTCTGTTTCCTGTGATGGTTTCTTGTCTATTAGTTCTCTCCTTTAGTGGTACCAGGCATTAAAATGAACAAAATTGGAAAGAAACAAGGTGGTCTAATAATTTTTTCCATGACTGTATAATATTTCTAAATAAAGTAATTTGTATATTTTTGAAATGAGGGAAATCTATTCCTTTTTCAAGCTCACAGGCAGAAAACATCACACTACCAGCTGTTTGCTAATGCACTTAGTGAAGTGCTTCCAGGAGAGCTGTGCTTTAATGTAGTATTTTGTGTGAGCTTTACTTTCAGGATAGTGAATGAAGGGAGTTTGTATTATTCTTGCACGTTTGATCCTTTAATGAATTTCACTTTGCTGAAATGACTCACGTAATGCACACAAGAGATGATCATATTCCAAAGCTCGCCAAACTGATGATATGTTGTCTGTTATTCTTTGATATGAATCCTTAAATATTTATATATATGAAACACTTGTGGCAGACTGTCTTCCAACATAGTAACTTGAGCTATGGAGGAGTTGGCGTTGCTGGTTACTCTCCTCTTGTAGTCAAACTCTCTCTGCGCGCTGCTGCTGGTCATCACAGCTTCATGATGAGGTGAGTAAGACTACCCATCAATCTGTTTATGTTTTTTTCTTTTATAATTCATTGTTTTTCAAATTCAGAATATTTCTTGTATCAGACTTGTCAGACTAACATGCCTGGTACAGATTGCATTAATGACAGCTGCATTTACCATAAACACTTTTTCCTCCTTAAAAAAAGTCTGACATCACAAGCCTCTCCCGCTGCTGAACATGCATTGCAGTATGTGTATAGATGATTAACAACAATAGAGACATATACACAAATCCTGACACTTGTCTTTGAAATATAGTGGCTGTTAGAGACCCCAAAAGTTGACAGAGTCACAGATGACACCACACTAAAATATATTTGCTATAGAGCTGTAATACTAAGTGCTGTGATCATCAGGAAGGAAGGAAATTTTTCCTTGCCACTGAGTATGGTCTAGACTTGCGAACCTTGAGATGACTTTTGTTGTGATTCAGCGCTATATAAATAAAATTGAATTGAATTGAATTGAGTTGAATCAGACATATTTAGATAAGACATACTGTAAATGTGAGGGAAATGACTAGGGATGCACCGATCCAATCTTTTGGATCTGTTTTACTGCCAGTACCGTCCTTATTACCATATTAGCCTGAGTATAGGACCCCCCTGATTATAAGACAAACCCACCCGCCTGCAACATTTGTTTTTGAGGACAAAAATGATAATAAGAAGCACTTAGGAAAGTTTCGCTGAGGTGCCATCAATCCAAAGAGAAGAGAGTCCTCATCACTGAAGCCTTTTCTCTCCTGTAAGTAAAACACGAAGCACAGTAAAACATAAAACCCACATTAGTGTATGTTGTATATCAGTCACAGACTCACACTCTCTCCTGTCAGACTGTTAAAGCATCAGAATCATTTTCTCTGACAGGATTTCTCAGACTTTAGTCTTGTGGACCTCATCATCTGTGACAGCTGTAATTCTTGGCTGCTTGACAGATTTTCTCTTTTAGAGAAGCCAACAACTCTACTCAAGCTCAGGCAAACCATAAGGACAATAAGATAACAGAAGAGTAGGAGATTTGATGTTTAATCAGGAATAACCTTAAATACAGATGTGTGAACTTCTTCACTTCCTCACTTTTTACCTGAGGAAGACCACCTGTGTTGTTTTTCTTTTTTTTCATGCAACATCTGCTCTCTACTTTTAAGTTTCTCTTAATGAGGCTAAATTACCATTAACCATGACAGAAAGCAGGAGGAGCATTAGAAGCAATATGAAGCAATATATAATATGATTTTATATATAGGATTAAAATTCAGCACACTGAATGATCTCTGCCACTTTGGTGTCAGCACAGTTCTCAGATGTGCCAATGCTCATTGCACTCTATGTTGTAATCTGTTAATAACAGCAACTAGCACTGTTTAAAAAACTGACAGTGGAAAAAGAAAACAGTGAGGTTGAGGATGTTTTGTCTCATCTGAAGCTCCTGCTGGAAGGTCCTCGTAATAGAATGCGCACGAAAGCATTAATCACAAATAAGCAGTAGTAATAATAAGAAAGTCAAATTTATCCAAATGTATGGTAGTAAAAATCATGATTTGTCTGTAACATCTTATTACCCATTACTAACTGTAACAAACCATTTCATAAATCTTAGCCTATAATTAAAATCAATTAAATCAAATGAAATTAAATGTCCACCTAGAATTGATGCAAGGTAATGGTCTCCTATTACCCTACACAATGAATAATGATATCAGCTCCACACAGATGTGTACAGATTTTAAATTTGGGAAAAGAAAGATATCTGATATCAGATCAGTACCAGCTGTCAGCCAATACCCTAAAATTAGTTGTTGGAATCAGGAAGAAGAAGGAAGACTGGTGTTTCTCTGAAAGCTAACAACAGGATCTTACACTTTAGGTGGCAAATGCTTTGAAAATCAACTCTACAGCTGGCCTCGAAAGCTAAAAATTACTTCTTGACATTTACAATACAAATTTGTATAATAGATGTAGATGTTGGTCTGGTTTGATGTTGACACAAGGTGCCTTCACTGGCATGATAACAGCACTCCCAGATGTTTCACAAATACAGTCTCTTCCGGAAATTACTGATATTAAGTTACTAAGTTAGTTGCTATTTTGCATCCAGACAAATGCCTTACTGCCTTGATCTTTATAATATGTATTGATAACATCAGTAGATACACATGAAGAGCCCTTGCAGGTCCAGTATGTTGTTATTAAATCTCAAACCACTGTTTGAGTTGGAAATCTATATTAATTTAGGCCCTGTGCCAAACACAATGAGTCAGACAGTACAAAGCCCTATATTGGCTTATAAATCCCTAATCAGAAAAAAAAAGGTGTGGCAGCTAAAATAATAACAGTACCAGTAATAAAACCTTAGAGCAGGGTATTTTAATCACAACACTGCACTGAAATAGGAAAGCTCTAATCTGGAACAATTAGACTTGTGTTGTTCATAATAGAGAGGTTTATTCATGTGTTTAAAAGAATCCTGAAGCTCGCAGTACAATAGGCTCCATACAGAGATTAAACAGAAACATGTTATCCAGCATGAAATATTGAGCTGAGGTGCTAAATCCTGTTAAATTTCACAAGTACGCCGTGTTCCCCTAATTCAGACATGACAAGAAGATCTTAACCCAGGTGAGGTGTATGAGTCTGGACAGTGAATTTTATGTCGCGTTTCAACAACATACGAGAAATGACTACCTCACTGAATTTGATATTAAGCTTTTGAAATGTTTTGGAGAACTCCAGAGGGACAGTGAGTGAAACGCACATCCTTTGTGCTTATAAAGATCATCAAATGAAAGCTGACAGCCTGCACTCATCACCTCACAGTGTCATAGCACTTTCAAAGTTGTAATAGTACTGAAGTAGAACATCAAACTCTTAATAGTTATAACCTTAGCATTAAAGATGTAAGGTGCATTTAAAGGCTTTGGCAGGTGGGTCAGTTACATCAACTATATACGTTTACAACTCAAAGGGATCTTAAGATCAAGTACCCAGTGAAGTCAAGAAATGAATCCTTTATATTTTACCTTTGTCAAACATTCTATTACTGCAGTCTCTGTAAGCTCTCTGCTGCAGGCATCAATGTTGACAATAACTATTAACAACAATGTGGAAGTATGCTAAAATAAAATGAGTTGTTAGTAAAAACACACCAGGTTGCATCATTTTATGTCAGTGCTGGTCGCACACATCTGACACGTTGCACGGGCAGAAATAGTCAAAGTTTGTGTTTTGTACTTAAAGCACCTAAGGTTACAAATCTCAATCTCTGTCATGTTATGTTTTAAGAAATGAGTTATTTGACATCTTGTCCTTCTCCCTCTGAAATGATGAACTCTATGAATTAGGCAATATAAACCGAGAGGGTGT
>BRZM01003103.1:0-30067 GCA_033238685.1 Lates japonicus | reverse complement strand
AGCGCATTATGAACAGATAATAGACATGCACAGATGCCTGCCATACACAACCAATGAATACATAAAACAGTGACATGTTCAAATTTAATTCTGATATGTCTGGCAAAGACAAATCACAGCCAAAAGCCCACATAATAGCTGCAGTCACTCACATTCCAGACTTCATCCATGCTGTCTTGGCTAAGTCCATATATCACTACCTTTTATATTTATTATGATTAATGTATGTGTATTCGCTGTCATACTATGCAGCTTACGTAACTAAAACTGAGGTTTTATAATTTACTATCAATAACACCTGCTTCTCCTACAACATGTCAAAATGTCTAGTGTGAAAAGGCCTGTGGACCATTTTGTACAAACATGAAATTATACTGCATGCGTAAGCGGATAGCAACCAACCAACTCTAGACGTCATTTTCAGAGCCCGTCCTGTCCATAATTTATTTTTAAGTATCATGCGACTGTTGCTTCGCTCCTCTGTTTTCCTTTTGCATTGCAGCACACACACAAAAACTGTTTTTAATTTCAGTATACACACTGGCAAGTGCTGGCTAATTTGTTCCCATATCAATTGTAAATACGCAGCACACACAAAACCTGCTTAGGAATTAGTCTGCAGTGCACTGGGATACAGATTTAGTACCATCGACTGCCTGTAATCATCTGAAATCCAGCGCTGCTTTGCTGTTTCAATAACTTGGGGAAAATCTGAGATAAAACCAAATGTTTGCATTCAAGCGATTATTAAAATTATCATGGTTAACATATTGACTAAAACATGACGTAAAGATGCATCATAGTGTCGCAATTAGATTTATCATAGGACCTTTGGCATACTTCCTATAGTTTCTCAGTAGAGTTCTAGATACAGGACTCTACAGCATAGTCTATATAACTTCACTATAGTACCACCTCCAAAGGTAGTCAGTTGGATTACACAATAAGACAATTTAGAACAAATTGTAATGACTCTGCCTGTTTTGATTTCCTCCTGGTTGTCCCGACTGAGGAGACTGAACAGGCCCTTTGTTTATGTCAATTTACTGCCAGACCAGCAGTTACTGATTTTGAGCCCCACAATGGACTGAGGAGGAAGGCATATGCTGTATAACCTCGGTAGCTAGCATTTGGTTATTGAGCAGGCCGGCTCAAAGCTGCAGCTATGCTGTCTCCTCACTAAAAGCTTCCCACCCAGTTACTGGTCTCAGACAGCTACAGTGCTTATACTACCCCTGCTCCTCTTTGGAAAAGGCAGCTGCAGCCTCATTGTCTGGCTCTTATGAAATTTTGAGTACTCAACCAGAGTAGACAACCCAATGCTTACCTGAAGGCAGTGTGTGCATCTATATTCAGAAATGGCACTCAGGAACCACTCAGTCAACCCATAGTCAAGGCCACCAGAAGTGGGTGGTGAGAGGAAAATTGTGTTTAGGAATGAGACAAAGTAGCCAAAGTGTGTGGTGTGTGTGTGTGTGTGTGTGTGTGTGTGTGTGTATAGAACACAACTGCACCACCGCATGGATGGGATTGTGGGACTTGCCTCAGGACTTTTTCCTCTCTACCTGTGAGAAAAGAAGAATTATAAATCATTTAAGGTGATTTCGCCCTTATTTTATGTCATCAAAGCATTTGAAATATTAAAATTATATACAAGGACTTGTGTGAGTAAACCTGTCAAATAATGTATTTTCTTTCTTACATAATGTATAATTGCTTACATAATGTATTATTTTAGATACATTCATTCATACTATGCTGCTGAATAGGAGGATCCCAGTTCCTAGGAGTCACCAAAAACACAAATAAGCCCCGTCTATTCAGTGTACAGACCACACAATTATTTCTTGAAGGATGCCCTAGGCTTTCAAGGACAACGCCTCTATGCATCTATAAGATAAAGCCCGCTTTTAAGTTTAATGAGATTCCGTAAATAAGTGAATGTTAAAAGAAGGAAAAGTAAGATAGCAAGAGCTATTCCTAAAGTGGCAGGATCACTGTGCATTTCAAATCCTTGGACTAATGAATTAGATTAACTTTCCTTTAATCTCTGCCTTAGCATAAAATTATAGGAAGAGTTATGCAGATAACCAAGGTTTAATCTCTATGCCGAAAAAAAGCAATTGTGTTTCTGCCTATTGTGCGCCCTGAATATTAGTGTAGAGAGCAGTCATTTACCCTGGTTTGTCTTTGATGCAAAATAGATTTGTTTTCCAGAGCACAAAACAGGCTGCCCAGGCAGTGTGGGAAAGTTTCAGTTGATATATGAGCTATGATTCCCTCTAAAACGAATGCGGCTTCTTTCACATAGTGATCATAATGCAAGTATGTATTTTAAAATGTAAAATCATGAATGTCGACTTATCCCTACCTTTTGTGTGTGTGTGTGTGTGTGTGTGTTTTTGTTTTGTTTGTTTGTTTGTTTTGTTTCACAGTATTTTAAGCAAGAGCTTTAACCAGTTTATTCGCGAAAGACTAATCTTGGAAAAAGTGAAAATAGTATTTCGTGCAACATGACTAGATAATATATCATATTGGGCCGATACAAATTATGTTTAGCTCGTTTATAAAACGGCCATTTACACAAGTAAATTTTTCAAGCGACTAAAAATATATTTTAAAAAAACATGACATACCCTGATTGGTTGAGAGCCTCTGATTGGTTGAGTGGCGATTTATATGAAACTGGTGGAATAGCAGGGTATGCTAACTGACATGCTAACTGTAGAACCCAGTTTGTACTTTTTATCCTTGACTAACTATTTTAAGTTGTCTTGTTTGCAAGGTTTTAAAGGTCAAAGTGTTTGTATAACAGTGCATTACCTTTGTTGTGTGACCACAGGAGATGACTGTGTCGTTTGGCGCGGTTGTTGTTGGGGTATCTAAGTTCCTCTTAGTGTTTCGAATCCCGGTAAAGGCACAATTTCGTCGTTATTCAGATAAAGTCAGCATAAACTGACTTAGCCCAGGGAAGATTTGCCCTGCAACCTAGAGGGGCCAGACACCATGATCAAGACAGTGAACACCTTGGCCCACCTGAATTGGCTGAGTGCCATTCAGAGCAGCAGGGGGATCCAGACCTTGCTGATGCCTCAGGTGTGGTTAGAATACATGTCGAATATAGAGCCACACAACAACACAAATCACCAAAGAATCCACCTAGTGTTTTCTGGAGACTCAGCTTTTAATTATACTCCTAGTCATCATCACACTTTAGAAGTTATTCATGCTGTACCCACATATAGCAAAGTGTGTTTTGTTATATCAATTGTAATTTTATCTTCAAAATGTTCCTGTAATTATTTACGAGATGTACGAACGCATCAAAATAAATTCTGACAGTACTTTCTCACACGGTCGCAGGACAGACAATCATACTCACCATACGAGGATGGCGGAGGAGATACAACCTATCAAAAAGAAGACGGGGTGAGTTTTCTCATCAAAAATGCTTTTATTTGAACTTTTCTTTATACGTGGCTGTTTATGTAAGTTTGCCTGTGTATTTTTCTCTGTAATGTGACCTAATGTTGCCCCTTCTTCATTTGTTTTTCTTCTTCTTTTGACCCCATAGCTTTGACAAACACTAGCCCAAACCAAACTTCCATTAAGGTGTGCCCATTTTAATATAAACCGGGTTATTGGCAAATATTCAAATATATGGTATGACCTCAAGATCTACCAGTATTTTTATAGTTAATTCAGGTATAAACAACTTTTGAACAATCTGTCTTTCTTTTCCAAGCACTGGATTTGTGTTGGGTGTAGTGTTTCTTGCTGCATTTGATGTACCGAATTGAGCAGTGACTACAAAGTTTCTGGGTTTAATGTAATCTTTACCAAGTCAATGTGTATGATGGGCGGTAATTTACTAAATGGACATGTTTTGAATGACATAAAGGCAAACAGACTATCTAGACGTCACTCTATTTATTATTAGTTTATATTCTTTATATGTTTTATATAAGTTTTCTAGAAGGAAGATTGAGAAAGAGCTGTATAGATTGTATATCAAGGCACACAATGTAGAAATGTCATATAGTCAAAGTTCAATATATAGGCTAGTTTGTCTTGGTCTGTGTTTGCATGTACTTTACATTTTCTATCTGCCTGCTTTTGGTGCATGGTTGCTGTATCGCTATCACAGCTCCTGGATAAGATTAGCTACTCTTGGTACCCCACCTCTCCCTCTCAGCTGAAGATGCAGAGAAAAAAATGCTCAAGGGTAAAGTGTGTCTTGAGCTGTTGAACCACTTGTAAGAACTTGACTGGTTTTTCAGTCAAGGTTTTAGTGTTGTATTGTCTGACACTGAGAATTGGTGTGCAGATGTTTTCCCCTCACAAAAGGGTGAAATATCAGATCTGGTTATTGAAAAACAGGTAAACCAGTCTAATATCTACTTCTCCCTCTACTGCGGGTGTAAGGGCTTTCTCCAGGCAGCATGTCCGGATATCAACGACAACTATCTGTGGACAATGGCGTTTTCACTCAGCGCCTTCATGCTCCCGTCTTGCCCTCAGCCCCTGCCCAGCAAAGGCCTCCCCCTGGTTCTCCTGCATGGCTTTGGGGTGGGTGCACTTCTGAGCCCAAAGCCTGGACTCTCTCCAGCAGTGGGCAGGTCATGTGGACTTGCTGGGCCCGGCAGGAGCTTGGCCGTCCCCAGTTCAGCACCGACCCAGGGGGCTGAGGCAGTTCTTGGCAGCCCTGGAGGAGTGGAGGGAGAAGGTGGGACTACAGGAGAAATGGTGCTGGACATAACCTGGAGGATGCCTGTCTGCTGCCTACACTCTCAAACACCCACACAGGTGCTTTGATGTATGTGTCTATATGTCTTCGTGTGTGTGGGCAAACTAGCACATGATTAATTTATAGAGAGAACAGTGGTCAATGTTTCTGAAATACAGAAATAACAATTTCGATGCAATGTGTTGTCCACTGCAGCAAACAGAAAGAAGAGTAGAGTTTAGGTCAGAAAGTGTAGTGTTTAAAGCTTTAAACATTTGTTGATTGCCCTATGTCGACTGTTTTAATAACTGATTGTTTCTGAATTGTTTCTCCACATGATGATTTACTGATTTTCATGGTCAGACTGATGGTCTGTAAAATAAGTGCTGTCTTAGGCTGTGGAAGTTGTTCCCTAGACTAAATGATTAATCAGTTAATTGGGAAAATAACTGAAAGATTAATTGATAATGAAAATAATCATGATTTGCAGCCCTACCAGGATTTACTCATGTCAGGAGTTGATAAGGACTTATAATGTTTACATTTTCATTGTCTCACCTTAGCACATTGTTACCAAAGTGCCGTGTCCTTGTGCTGCTTCAAATTGTTTAGTTTAAATATTAACACAGTATCTACTGTATATTCTGTCATAGATGGTAAGTTTTTTGTAGATTAACATTCCATACTATTATTAACAAGCCATCCTGCTATTTATAATATGACTCTGTGAAAGGTTGTGTCCACTGTTTTCACTGTTATTCTTCATTGCACCATCTGCAAAATAGGCCATTAACAAGTTAATGGAATTTATGGGTCCAATTTTAACATTTAACAACAAATGTCTGTGTGTGTGTGTGTGTGCGTGTGCTGTGCACTGGGGTAACTACCTGCTTCTGGTGGAACGGGGTTTCAAGCGTCCGAGAACCCCAACCACAGCTCAATCCCGAGTGGCCAAGATCAGAGCCATGAGGGCTGTGTCATGGGCCTTCAACCCTCTGGCTGGACTCAGGCTAGCTGGGCCTCCTAGGTTGGCACACAGCACACAGAGATATAAACTTTGCTTCTGCGCATAAACACCTCAGATGCCTTCCTTCTTCACATTCAGTGTTTCGAGAAATTTTGTTGACACTTTGCAGATGTGTAACATTATTAAACTAAAATAATGTATAAGAGGCCATGATTAGGGTGAAACATGTACCAGTGGAACTGTCTCAGAATATTAGAAAAAATATATACTTTTGCTTCCTATCACAAAAGATTTTCCTCCTTATCTTTCACCCTGTCTGTTTTCCTGTGTTGTTAGGCTTTCTTGACTAAAATCCTCTTCCTCTTTTTATTCCTCTTTTTCACATTTCTAAACTGTGTGGCATGAAATACAAAACACAACAGTGTGGATGTGAGCAGCATGTGGTGGTGCAGTGGTTAGCACTGTTGCCTGGCAGAAGGTTCAAATCCTGATTAAGCAGAGTTCTCTCCAGTACTCCGGCTTCACTCCCTCTCAAAACATGTGATCGTTGTTGACACTAAATTGCACGGTGTGAATGTGAGTGTGGTGGTAGTTTGTCTCTATGTGTTTGGCAGCGGTCTGTCCAGGGTGTACACTCTCACCCATTGTCCAGCTGGGATTGGTAAGCCCTCAATGACCCTTAAGAATAAGCGGGTGTAGATGATGGATGGATAAGATGGAATGTGGAGGCCAGAAAAGGCTGCCAGTGTTTTGGCAGCTGTCACTAACATCTGATTTCTTCCTCCTCTCAAGGTCAATGCTGGTCAGACCATCAGGTCTGATTCAATGAAATACTCTCTGTGTTTGATGACAACACTGTATCTGATTATCTACCACCTGGGCGCCCAGACTCCAAGGTGAAAAATTTTTAAGCCAATGTACACCAGATATATTATTTCTCATACATCTTATATATATACTGTACATCATCATGCATCTGTTTTCAGCGGAGACAGCCTTTAAAGTATGACATTCCTAGCTGGGCTAGGGCCTATGCTGGAAGGATCGGGCAGGTCAGACTGGCGTTCCATCTTATCCTGGATCGCTCCTTTGATGACAGTGACTCCTGGATATGCTTTTAAGCTGAACCAGATGTAGGTAACAATGCGGCTCGCGCCTGTTTGGCAATCACAACGCTCTCGCGGCTGAAAACCCTCTGGCTTAGCTGCGTTGTGTTCGTCCATTTGATCAGAGGGCCCGGGCCATTCACGTGTTTGCCGACCAGCCAGATGACTTCAACCAGGCGGTCCTTCAGATCCTGCGCCAGGGCCGGAGGAGAGAAGAAAGTGCCGGATGAAGGAAAGAAGCGGTAGGAGTTCCTTTGTTCGGATGGTGCACCGTACATGCACAGCCACAAGAGTTCAACTGTAAACTCTTTATCATGCGCTACCGCGCCAGCATTTGAAGACACTTTACTCATCATTTCAAATCAGGCACTCTCTCCAAGGCGAGGTCAAGCGTCGAATGATGCCCGCGCGGTTCTATCTAACTCGTGTAAATAAGTTTTGTAAATAAATATGATGCAGTCTGCTTTGCTCCATTTGTGTTTTCCTCTCCCATTTGAAATATGAATTCTGAAAATTCTTGAGGCAAGCGTTGTCTTTAAAAGAAAAGAAACTCTCTCTCCACGAGAATATCTTATTTTGGGTAGAAGTCTGAGCAAAGTGGACAGGATGTTCCTTTTCTGACCCCTCCGCCCCTCTGTGAAGATATGAGGAGAAGTAAATGAACAAAGGCTGGGTGTTTTTCAAACTTCCCACTTCTCCAGAGGCACCCTGACCAGAGCAGCCAGCAGAAGACAGCACAGTTTTGTACCATGTATCATCTCCCCTCTGTTTTGGGACTGGCGGCAGTGAATCACAGCACAAGCGCCCCTCCCGCATGTTGGGTTGGGTGGCCTACTCAGGAGATGGACAGTGATGCCTAAGAGCAGTGACCTCAGCTCACTGCTAAGTCACAACTGCGAGCAGAATGGGGTCAGAGATGTGTGGTGGACTAAAAATAGGCCATCTGTTTCAAGGCATGACATGGAGTTAAACAACTTGGTCCTTTACTGGGAGGCATTAATTTTGTGAATTTGTGAGTCTGCAGAAATGACTAAACAGAAATCAGTGTTTTAATTGGACATTTGTTTTGTTGTGGATTGTTGTTGCACTGCACACTCCATTCACTAAATTCATAATAATTCTACTTTTTTGGTATAAAACACTAATTTGGGGCAGTTAAAGCATCATCATTTTATAAATGTAGTTATGAAGATAATTAGATGTAACTACTAGAGAAAGCAGGAGGCAACTTATGTTACAGGGTTTGTGCAGCGGCTTTGTTGTAATGACTTTAACACTAGTTTCTCTAGGATTGTCAGTTTTGCCTCGACTTAAAAAGTACCTGTAGAATTTTTTGACCATTAGTAGTGCTATGGAGCAGGCTGGTCAAGTGAGTCCCTGTTTTGTTTGCATCATGTATGCAGGTGTTGAGATGCACATACTGCTGCTTTCAAACTATTCCACTAATTGAGGTTTGTGGCTGTAACACACAGTGTAATGAGACAACAAGGCAGCAATAACAAAGAGAAATGAGAGTTAGTGGCTGCAAGTGTTTCTGAGTAAGGAGATACCTTCAGTGTTGAACTTCTAGGACACACAATGTGTTTAGTCAAGAACCATAATGTCAACATAACTTCAGTTTGTTTGGGAACACTCTAACAGGGCCTTTAATACTGATGGCATCAAATGTGGTAAACTAAGCAAGAAAGAGAGTTGACAACCCAGAGCTATCAAGCTATCAAGTATCAAGCACCCTGACCTTTACCAATGCAATCCCTCTCTTACCTCTGTCCGTCTCTGTCATTTCTGAGGCATCAACCGGCCCACCCGAACTGTCTCTGGCAACAGGGTAGCCACGGAGACTAAAAGGTCTTGCCCCAGATCGCCGACCTGCAGGAAGTGATGCTGTGGTTGGATGAGGTGGTATGGGTTTATTTTCTTGAAGTAGCTGGCTGGCTGCTTGTCAGAGCCCAGCGAGGAACGTGTAGGAGATCCATGTGCACAGCCTCTTGGGGTTGGAAAGCGTGCACACACAATGTGCCGGGCCTCTGTCCATAATACTCCTTAATAAGCCTGCAGGCTTATTCATCTGTCTCTCTCTCTGCCTCTCTCTCTCTCTTTGTCCTTACTCAGTCACATGGGCAGAAATCATTTCATTAGGAAAAGTGAAACAAGTGAGAAAGTAGGAGCTTTCATACTGGGTTTGGATATAATTGAAAGCTTGAAGGCCGCAAATAACTGCACATAAAAAGGTGTGTGCTCACGAGAAACACACTGTTGCACTATGCTGGCAGCCTATCAGCTCTCACTTTATCTTTAATCAGCATCACCACAGACAGATTTGTGCAACCACAAAGCATCAGGAGCTCAATTTTAAAGTTAACAGTGATATCACTTTTTGAAGTCTGGCTGATATTTTTCACTCATTATTCTGACTCTTTGGAGATTCCTAACCTGCTTAGTTTTAGAATCGCATGATAGAAGTGTAACTGTGCTTCCAGCTTTGTATGAGCAGACACTGAGAGTCAATCGCAGAGGTGTATTGGATGAGCACCGAATACTTTTTTCAAACACCAAATATTCACCATACTCAGGTATCCATCATCACTGTGCAGAGGCCCCATACAGTTCATTTTTCACGTGACAATCAACTGGTGTAATAGGATGCATGCATCTTTGAGCAACTCCACTCTCTCTTTTCTGAACAGAACAATTATGATCTACTTTTGAGTGACTGATGATATTTACAGTCAAGATTTATTTTACCCATGGAGTGCTCATACACTGACATTTTGCTCATGACAGCATTTCCTGTAAGTCTGTGTGTGAGCTATGTTGTTATATGAAAGGTATCTACCTCTCCATCCTAGAGTTAATTTACTATTGTCTGAAGGATCCACAGCTACAGTCATTTTCCCAGAACACGAAATTTCTCAGTTTTTATGCAGTAGGCATACAGCACCTCACAGTTCTCACGTTACAGCAATGACAGTCTAATGATCACAGCATTTTCAATCCTGGGTAGAAGCATCAGGAAAGACTAACAGAACCAGAGCTGGGTTTGCCCAGCTGGTTGCTTCTTTCTACAGACACAGCACAGGAAAAGCTGTTGATGTGATGACTTCTTCACCTCACAGAAGATGAAAAGGATCAAAAGAGGCATTGAGACATTTACATTAGGACTCATGCGAAGGCGACATCTGTGACATCACTAGGATTGATGCTGAGAAGTGCCACTGATTCATAAAATTTAGCAGAGGGTCAAATGTCTTTACTTCAAAAGAGGTTAAAGTCAATATATTTGTATATTACAAATCACTGCGGCTGCTTGAAAAACATTCTCTGTAGTGATGAAATACAGAGAATTCGCTAGTCCACAGAGCATTTGCTGTCTTTCAGCTGATTGTTTTGGTCTTTCAGATCACAACTTTACTGTTTTGATTCAGTCTACCACTGGGATCTGTTCCAGCAGCAGGCAGCTGTTTTCAGTGAAAAAGGAATAAAAACAACTATACGCCTGCTCCGGCCAAAACTAATGGAGTTAGTGAGTAGCTTAGCAGCTAAAGAGGCCAGATTTTTCCCTCAGGAGTTGCTGGAAGCAAAACAGAGCTGACTAAAGAGCAGAGTAAATATTGAGACTATTCGGTGCGGATAAACTACTCCAAATGAATGCTAATGTTGCTCCATAGCTGCTCACCAGTTCACCATACAACGTAAAGGTGGTAATATATCACTGTAACGTTGCAGCTCATTCCACTGACCCCAAAGTTAACAAAATCTGTTATTGCAGGAAGGTTTTTCATATGTAACTCCATATAGATCCTAAACTTCCCATGCTACTTGGGTATAGCATCTTTTGTTAGACCATCTTGCATATCATGGAAACAGTTTGTAAAGTTAAAATGTTTGTCTGTTAAAATGCCTTCATCTAAAGCCCATACAATGTTCCCCAGTGTCATATCCTGCTCACAGAAGATTAGACATTTTGGCAGGCTAGGGAAGTACTCATGTGACTATTGGTGACTTTGGCATGTAAAATCGAGTGCTCACTTTACAAGCCAATGACAACTGTTGTGTCACCCTCAGACCATTTACCTGATTTGGATGATTTGGAAAAAGACTGCGGGCTTCAACTGGTAATTATTTCAGAAACAAAGAAAGTGTTCTCTAGCCACAATTTCTGCCTTGAGGTTGAGAAGCTACCAAGCTACTTTGTAAAATTTGAGTAGCATCAAAAGCCCAGTACTCATATTTAAGATCATTAAAAGCAGGATACCACCTACCTTGGATCAGAACCAACAGGATGTGGCTTGGGAGGAAGTCTATGACCCCACTGATTTCTCCCAACAAAATACTTCTGCAGGGGTCAGCCTGGCTCTCTTTATGCTTCCTAGGTACAGTTCCATTTTGAAGGGAGCACCGTGTTCTAAAATTTGGCTGATTCCTAGCTCTGGTTACGTTATCATGAGGAATTCTCCTTATTTTTAAAAGCTTAGCTTTAGCTTTAAAGCTAACCTGCGGTCATCTGTGCCTCTGTGCTGCTATGATTTCACCAATGGCAACAGTGTTGTCGGCGGCCTGTTAAGCTGTGATGCCCAAAGATCTCAACTGTGTCCTGCAACCGTCACAGTGTGGGGGTTTTCACTTTCTTTCGCTTCTTCTTCTCTGCTGCTGTTTACTCTATTTACTCCTGGTCATATGCGTTCCACAGGTTTGTTGTTGTCTACCTTCTCCATAATGTCTCATAATATTATTTGTTTTTGATAGCCTCCCTCTCCTGCTTGCTTTTCCCAGGCTGTCACATCTAATGAAAATGTACCTTTAATTGACCTGCTATGCTCTCTCTCTCTCTCTCTCTCTCTCTCTCCCTCCCTCCCTCTCCTGCTCTCTCTGGTAGTCCTTGGTTTCACATTGTGTGAGATAGGCAAACACACTGTTTCAGCAACACTCTGAACAAGCCTACAGCGAAATCAAATGTACACATCCACACAAACAGAGCATCACCACACACACACTCCTCAATGTCAGATATATTTTCTTAAAATAGCTTCATCAGATGGCCAAACAGTGTCTGTGTACTCAGAGAACAATTGTATATGTGTGTGTGTGTGTGTGACAGAGAGTGTGTGGTGTTGGTTGGGCACACTCACAAAGCAATGAAGTTTTAAAATAACAGAGGAGTGTAGTGTCATGGCAGGCTGTATTTAGTCTAAGAGGTGTGTGATCTGACTGGCCCGCTGACAGTGTGTATGCGTGTGTGTGTGTGTTGAGGGGCTTTGTTCCTTACAGCAGTTTTATCAGCAGCTCTGCTGACAGCCTGGTGGCAGGAGTTCAGCCTTAACATTCAGCTCCACTGACGGTCAGATTAAATGTTCTGCTGACAGATACATCCTTCAGTCTGCCTCTTTAACCAGATGGAGAACATACACTACCATACCATACAGGCCCATACATACACTGAATAGAAATCTCAGGAAACAAGTGCAATAATAATGTATGCCTGATACTACCCAACATACTGTAATTCACATCATCATCATTTTTAGGTTTGGTGCATAAAAGCTCTCTTTCACGTTGATGACAAGACCAAAAGTGTATAGTCATAAAGGCTGTAATGCTCAACATATATGAGAAAATGAATGGATGGATGAATAATTGTTGCAACTTTGTTGTGTCATGGATATACAGGCAAATGTCACAGTAGAGAGGACCATCATACAATATACAGCCCTCTTTGCTGTGTAGAGGATAATAGGATCTAACTAATACCAGTAAAAGCTACCGCATGTACAATTTGTATGTGATTGTAGCTGATTTCTTATTATTCTGATGGCATAGGATTTTGTTTTTAGAGACAATAGCCAGTCCTGGTGAAAGTTACAGTCTATGTGTTGCTTTCAGTGCATTCATTTAAATGCCATCACTTTTCAAACACTGCACACAGGAAGGAAGTATGATGATACTTTTTTTTTTTTAATCTTTGAATCAATAGCTCTACAATGTCTGACAGTTTATATTATGTACATTCAAAATCAGTTCCTATCTAGTGATGCTGTCAGTGAGGAAGAGGTAAACCAATATTTCTGAGAATTTCTGCAGAAGCTCTGCAAAGTGGCTTTCATGTTATCTGTGATTCATCTTCGAGGAAGCTGTTTCCTGTAATAAAATGTTTTTCTGTACTAAATGTATGTTACCTTCCCAGCACCACATGTCAGACAGGCAAAGTTAGCAACTAACTAGCAACTAACATGCTAACAATCTTTTAAACTGGGCATATGGTGGTGGCCGTGTCAGCTCAGAGGTACTTATGTGTCTTTATACTACTTGTAAATCACTAATACATTTCAGAGGACACTATTGTGGTTTTTATACTGATAATAAACTGTAATAGCCTTTTTTTTTGTCACTTTGGGACAGCTGAAACAACCTGTGAACACAACATTGAGGTATTATTGTCTTTTGAGTTGATTTAGCGAACATGTTAGCAAACAGTTGCTTAACTAACTCCAGGAGGAAACATCTGGCATTTTAGCTGCTAAATGTTCCACTATGTTCACCAGCTAGTCGTTAACTGTGTTTGTGTGATGTGCTGGGTAGGTGGTATACAGTTGAGTTTAGCTGAAAACATGAGCTATGCTATGCTAATGCTATGAACCAAAACAGAAAAGTTTTAGGTTGTATACAGCTAAACAATGAGCACAACACAATAAATAACACAACACAATGAACACACAATAAATATAGGTACCTTACACTGTAACCTTGTTTTCCATTGTCATATCAATGGATACAAAGTATCAAATGACATATCAATTGTAGATGTTTTTACAGAGAAAATGTCCAAAATTGCATTGTTGTTTTTTGTTGTTGTTATTATTATTATTATTATTTATTTATTTATTTATTTATTTATTTATTGGGGGGGGGGGTTGTTTTTGTATCAGTACAAGTGTCAGTAAAAGGTTTCTGTAACACTGACCTGCCAGAAGCAGATAATCTGTCTGCTGCTATGAGTGTGGTGTGTGTTTTGGTCTATGTGGTGTTTCCCTGCCAGTCTGCCAGATTGATGCCCTGTACACCACACAGCATCTACTGTAAAAAACTACAGAAACTCATTTGAACTCATAAGGCCGCCTTCACCTTGGCATATCCACCATGTTCTACATATTTGGTATTTTGTATATATTGTGAAACTTCTGAAACTATTAAACTAGCAATTACAATGACAATGATGTACAGACAGAGGAAGAGAGAGGTCTGGTGGCAGTGACGCCTCTCGCTGCAGTAAGGGGATTGTGGGTAGATGATAGGATCTGATTCCGGCACGTGCCTCTGTGCACACATGACATCCTCCATCTAACACACTATCCTCAGTGGTCCATTCACTTTTTGAAGCCCACATGACAACCTTGTCACCTGCTCATTTGTGTGTGTATTATCCTACATGGCTTTGCACCCAGTTTGTTTGTGTGTAGTTGTCGTTGCACTTGAATCACATGTCTGCCTGTGTGCATGTGAGTGCGTAAGCCTGTGGGTCACATGGGTTCATGCGTCCACCCTAGAGCTCATCTGGTCTGATCTGATTTCCTCCCAGCTGGCTGATGTGGAACAGTAGGCCAGATGTTGCAGAGATTACAACTCCCTGCAGTGTTTGGGGGGAAGCTTCAAGACCATTCAGGAAAATAAACACAATGGTGAACCTGCACAGGCCTGCTCGATCAAGTCTCATCCACAGACATAATCCCTATTTTATAATACCCTATTTTTCTGTTTACAGATATCACAGATGACAAACAAAAACTAAAACCCGGATGACATCGTCAGACAGATTTTCCATGTGAGCCGTAGCCAGGATTTTATAAATACCGAGGTCAGGAGTCTAAATTCCCCACAGTAAAGCCCAGCCGCCGAAGACATTACGCACTGTCCTCCAACCAAAATCTGTACAATTTTTTGAGTATTTAAAGAGATCATAAAATGTCACGTATATATTTGCGAATATAGTCTCCCAAAAATTTTCAAAGCCACACTTGTTTCTCCACACAGCCAGGTATGTAGTTATAGAGATGTCAGTTTTATTTTTCTTCAAATACCTCTCCCTAGTGTTTCTAAACCTGTGCAAAAATCTATAAAAGGTGGGTTGGTAAAAGGAAATGGAGGTGCGCATCAAAGAAACAGGACTCCAGGCTTCATTCACATCATTTCATTTTAATATATCTCTATCATATACATACAGTACAATATGCTCAAGACAGATTTTATGGCACATCCATTTTTGTTGTACATTTTTGCAGTCGCTGGTATTGCTGTGAGGCTACAGTAAAGTGACCGTCTCAATCTGTTACTTAGGTAGATACAGCAGGTGGCTTGACCTCAGTGGGTTAGGAATAAGGTTGCTACAGCAAAACACATGCACTGTCAAGTTATATATGCCACTAGGGTTGGGTCACACATCCAGTTACACAGACCGATACTTGAAGGGGCGGTGTAGTTCTATTGAAACCCCTTTGTTGTTTTTGTCTTGGAATACGCTACAACAGTGGCTACCGTGATCCTGGAAAGCTACGGGATGTACATGGTTTAGGTTCCACCCAGTAATTATTTTTCCTACCACTGATCACGATCACGATCTGAGGGCAATTTTGGACTTAAAGAGCTGCCATTACATGTCTAATAACTGACTTAGGCGTCAGTGGAGATGTTGTTTTTCAGCTGTCAAACACGTTTTGAGCTCTGGGTTCAACCAAAACCATGAATATCCAATAGGAGTGAAGAATAATGGTGTATAAGGATCTAGTATTCAGGTTTCTACTGCCATATAACTTTACCGTCAATACTACAGGTACAGAGTACTGCTAGGAGGTTATTCACATATGTACAAACTCTGCCATGTATCTGCAGAGCCTTGACAAGTGAGTGTGCGTTTTCTTTTCTGCAGAGCACGTTTGGAATAGAAAAATAAAACAGTGATAGACTACAAAATACTGTGTGCCACCATCATACTCAAGTGCTGCTGTCCATTTTCACCCTGTTATTTGTCCTCATCCGAATGAAAACACAGTCATAACTTAATTCTTTCAGTCAGAATAAAAAAAAACCTGGATAAAATTATTGTCTCGAAAAATAATTTAAAAAAATAATATTAAAAAAACAGCATCAAAGTACAACAAAATATGTAACATGATACTAAAACTCATCAGCTCGTCAGCTCTCCCTTTTGTCAGCTTATTAGAGTGATGTAGGTGTGAACGTTGTGTACATACAGTATATACAAGGGTGTAAGAGCAGGGATGTGAGCACCTCCTGTATCTGCTTCCATACTTAATGTCTCTTATTTAAACACCAGCAGGTTCAAATGTCCCCTCAGTGTCCTGTTTAATCTGCTTAAAGTGCTTCACATACTTGGCGTGGCACCCGGTCTCCTCCATGGAGACTTTTTGTGTCTCTAAATGTGCAAGGTTGGCATTTGGACTTTCTCCCAGTCATCCACCATTAAGTGTTAAACAAAAGGAAACAGCGATAAATGCATAAATAATGTGAACTCATGAGCCCGTGATGACATGACTGAAACAAAAGCAGGATGTAAGTGGAGGAGTGTGGAGGTGCAGCAGCTGATGGGAGCGCCCGTCTGTGCTCTAGATGACCTGGCAGCAGCTGTGTGGGGTGGGGGTGCAGAGCAGACCCTCCTTGGGACTGCGGTGGATGTTGACGGATAGAGTCTTGTCGCTCAGAGGCATCTGCAGTACGCGGTTCTTCATGTTCCTGTGGTTCTCCCTGGCCAGGTCCAGCTCTCCCAGCCTCAGGGTGCCCGAGCAGGGGCCCTCCAGCAGTGGGTCTGCCAGCGCGTCTCCCAGCGGGGGCTGTTGGTAAAGGTTCCCCCTTGGCGACGGGCCACCCAGGAGTGAGACTTTATCCAGGCTACCTGTGGAGCCGCCCATGCACATCTTCCACATGGGACGGTCCTGGTTGTCCCCACCAACGCCTCCGCCGCTGCCGCCACCAACACCCCCTCCTCCCCCTGTCAGGTTGTGGAACTGAGAGCTCAGGCACAGGCTCATCAGCTTTAGGCTTTCCACCAGGCCGCTGGGAGCTTTGGCCGTGCCCTTGCCTTGGCCTGAGCCTGATCCAGGACTGGCACAGTTGGAAGGGCTGCCCTGCCCTTCCCCCCTTTTCTCTCTATCCTCTTTCCTCCCTTCTCTCTCATCTCCTTGTCCACAGACAGTTGCCGTGTCTGGTATGTGGTGACTCTCTGTATCGTCATCACTAGTCTCTGAGCTGGGGGTGAAAGCGGCGACTGGTGCCACTACAGTTTTGGGTGACGACATGAGCGTTGATGGCGATGGTACTCGAGAGTTCAGACATAGGCTGAGGCTGGGTTTGGGCAGACTGAGTCCATGCAGCTCTCTCCCCTCCTCCTCTTCCTCATCCTCTTTATCCTCCTCATGGATCTGGTTCAGGACTGGAGCACTCATACGCGATGTCAGCCGGTTACCAGAAGAAGACATGGATGAGGAGGAGGCTTTGCAACGAAGAACGACCTGTGTAGGCAGTGTGGAGGGGGGCAAACATTTGTCTTCCTCCCCGTCTTCCTCCTCATCCTCTTCCACGCTGAAGAGACTAGGACTACGGGGTTTACAAGGGCCCACTGAGGCCAGAGAGCCCAGCCTGATTGGGTTGGGGTGGGGCTTCGCCAGAGGCCTGAGCCCCCTCTCTTGGTTCTGTCGTGCAGGCTGCTGCTGGCTAGATGCTGGAGTCTGGTTATCCTGCCGCTGGCTGAGGTCCAGCAGAGCTGTTTTGGGCCTGGGGCCTTTGTGGAGGCTCTCAGCACTACGGGCAGGGGACTGTGGCCCCCCAGGGTGGGAGATGGCTGGACCTCCCAAGCCATCACTGACATCCTGGTGAACATCCACTCTTGTTGGCCAGGACTGCCTGTAAAGAGTTAAACATACAGAGAACACAGTTTAGCTAAATTAGCTAAATTAGCTATACTATTACCTGTATTTATATGTGTAGACATTTTGATCTTTTGGAAAATATGCTTATTTAATTTCTGTCCAAGAGTTAAATGAATTAAAAGCACTTGGTAGCTAGAATCGAGGTGTATTTAGCTTAGCTTAGCATAAAGATTGGAAGCAGGGAGAAACAGTTAGCCTGACTCTGTACAAAGTTGAGGATGTATGTGTGTATGTATCCTTTATTTCAAGATATTTTTGGTGGTACATCTCTGATAATGTTGCTGATCTGGAAGCTCTCTTCTATTCTCTGTTCTATTCTTGAGTCGGTCCTGTTCTCTGCTGACAAAAAGCTCTGTCTGTCCATCTGCTGTCAAACTTTTTGGAGATTGACAGTACACAGCACTGCAGAGGGCAGCACTCTGTCTATGTTTGTGTGTGTGTGTGTGTGTGTGTGTACCTGAACTGGGCCTTGCTGGGGCTGGGTGATCGTGTCTGGCTGTGCTGCTCCTTCTCTTGCCTCTCCCTCAGCATCCTCTCGGCCAGCAGGAAGTAGGTGGCTGTGATGTGGTTGTACTGATTCGACTCCAGAGCCCTGAAACGATTGAAGAGAGAAATCAATTTGAATTCCAAAACACACACCGGAACACGTGCGCATACACACACACACACACACACCTATCAATGAGCAGATTCACACCAAAACCTGTCCATGGGTGTAAAGGAAGTGATGGGGTTGGAGATTTAATTTGACATGGCAACAGCTCAGGATAGATTGCCGGATGGTAATTAATGGCAATTAAACTGTTGACGACATTCAGTTAAGCTTTAGTTGGGCTATTGAACCATGGAAGATTTTTGGAGATTACACAGGAAAGAAAAGCTGCGTGTTGATTTATGAATGTATGTGAGATACAGGGACACATACTCAGTTATGGCGTCTCGGTCTGCGATGCCCCCCAGCACCATGCGCTGAATGATGGATCCGTGCTCTTCCTCTGACAAGCTGCGATGGGACACCAGAGGAGTGGACAGCTTGGTGGCCGGGGAGGGGTCGACGCCTTGGAGCCATTTGTGGGCCTCGATCTGCTCTAAGGTCGCTCGTTTCTTAGGGTCCCTCTGCAGCATATGGCTTATAAGACTAGAGGGGAGTCACAGTGGAGATTAGTGTTATGGACAAACTGAAGGAACATCAGGTCATTACTGTAGGAATATTCAGAGTCCATTTCTTTAGTATTTAGGGTCAGTAATATCATGTATAAGGTCTGGAATTATCATAAACAAGGTATTCTTTAAAAGCATAATTCTGGTTTATCACACCTTGGGTCTTGTTATAGTTCTGGCCATGAATTGTTGTAATGGCTGTGCTGTAAACTGGACCACACAGCAGATGATTGAGCCAGTGATTGTGAAGCATGAATGAAGCAGCTGACATTAATCAGCTAATGCAAGTGTGACTTAAGTGCTGTGCCTGAACCAACTCTATGCTAAGCTTAAATACAGGAACACTATTACTAGACTTTGCTTTGAAAATACAGAACTGTCAAGCCCTACTTGGGATAATCCACTTTTCTCCAGATGGAAACACCCTGGAAACAAGTTATCCCACATTTGTTGTTGGCTAAGCTAGATGAACTAACTTCCCTGGCTAAATTGAAGAAATGCTGTTTCCTGAAGGCCACATGAGTGAGCAGTTTGTTTAAAGGTGTAAACAAACACCATAGGAACCGAATCATGTGCCAGTATTTGAAGTACTGTGTGCAAGCCCACATAACCTTATAATGTCCACAAAAAACAATGTGTTTTCAAAGCTACAGCCATTCAAAATATATTCAGTAACTATTTTGCCCTGCTCTGCTTTGACGCATCGTTAAACCCTCGCAATGTTAAAAATAGAGAGCCGATTTTAAAGGGTGCATTAGATACACTTAACGCAGCACTGCATCTATGGTGGTGCAGCTGACTGCAGCACTGAGTGAAAGCAGGACAACGAGGAGCAGCAGAAGAGAGACCGCTCTTCGCTCTCTTTTCTTCACACATCTATAAACATGAAATATGCAGCACCTGCAGAGTACTCCGTCCATCTGTGTAGGGATGTGTGCGTGTGTGGTACTCACTCTCTGCATGCATGGGAGATGTGCGGAGGCACTGTGTATTTACAGTCCATGATCATAGTGAGCGTCTCGCTGTCATTAGCCTCCTGGAAGGGGGGCTGACCACAGACCAGCATGAACAGGATCACCCCAAGACTCCATATATCTGCAGGGACACAGAGAGAATGCTGTCTGTTCATAGCAAGAAATAAAAAGTGTGTGCAGATAACTTGAGAAAAAAGTCTGAATTATTTTAAGGAATGCAGCCACAGAAATGATAAAAATAAGGTTGACAGACCAACAGAATAAAGCATGTATGTCCTTTCTGCTTAGTGACCTAGATAGAAAAAACAAGAGCTGCCCCCCCAGTTCAAATGAAGCATGAATCATATTCGATCAGAGCCATTTCCATAAATATGTACTAGCTTAGGACACATCTGTCTAACCAAGGATGAGGCTCTGCACTGCTGCCTGCCGCCAGCGCCACGCTCACACATAAACACGCATGCATGCATTGCACTCCCACACAAACGCACAGTCCTGGGAAAGTGGGTTAACGTGTTCATCCCTCAAAGCGTCATACAAATGCTAATTTTATGGAACAGTTCTCTTGGTCCGATTAGCCATTTTAAAAGAGCAACATTTTGCTCCGGGCTTTCGACGGCGCTCTGGTCAACGGGATGGTCCACTGACACACATTCTGCAGTCCTGGACTGACTAGGAGCAGAGAGACAGTGGTGTAAAAACATGCAGTTTCTTAAGTCAGTATGTTGACCCCATTTTCACCGTCACCTTGGAAAAAGTTTTTGGGTTTGCAAGTAGTGAAATATGAAGTAATGAAGCAGGTAAATTAAAAAGCAGGTAAACAATTTCTTCCTCTCCTTGAGTATTAGCAAAGGTCAGCTGATTTACAGTGTGCCACCTCTGTTAAAATACAAAGTTCTAATTCTGTGTTCCCATGGTAATTGTTCAGTTATCTCTTGCTATATGCCAAATATATAATCTTGAACAAATATAATGAACTATATCATATATTTATCTACATATAACTATCCAATCAAAGGTGATTTGTGGCTACTACCTAACCCCATCCATCATATAAAACAGTAATTGATCATTAGGGAGTATCTAGCAGAGCATTACAGTAGGAGGTGTGTTTTGTTTCTAAAGAATGTGTGTGAGGTCTCATTTATTCAAATCTCCCTCATCTTCCTCCCCCAGATCTAACAATGTGGGTGAGTAAAGTGCGGGTGGAGGCCTCTTATAACCATACCACAATTTTGGTTTCACTTGAAAATACAGTGGTATGAAAAAGTTTGGGCACCCCTGATAATTTTCAAGATTTTCCTTTATAAATCACTGGTTGTTCGGATCAGCAATTTCAGTTAAATATATCATATAGCAGACAAACACAGTGATATATGAGAAGTGAAATGAAGTTTATAGGATTTACAGAAAGTGTGCAATTCTTTAAACAAAAAAGTAATAGATTGCATAAATTTGACACTAACAGAAAATTAATGTTGATATGTCCTCCTTTTATGAAATAACAGCCTAAACTTTACCTGGCTTATTGGTCTAGTTCTAGTTGAAGGTATTTTGACCATTCTTCTTTACAAAACATCTAGTTCAGTCAGGTTTGATGGTTTCTCCATCTACTTGGACAATAAACAATCACACCACAGTTTTCAATAATATTTGAGTCTGGGACTGAGATATTCCATTCCAGAACGTTGTATTCCTCTACTGGAGAATGCCTTAGTAGAATTGTGACGGTGTTTAGGGTGGTTGTTGTTGAGTATCAATGACTTAACTACTGCTGTCACTGATTCTTGAACATTGTTAAGAATCTGCTGATACTGACTGGAATCCATGCAACCTTCAACTTTAACAAGATTTACCCAGTACACTCTATTTTAGCCCATGATGAACACACAAATTTTACTGTAGGTGTAGTATTAGATGCCATGTGTTCTTCATCAGCCATGCATACCGCCCTTATTATGTCCAAATAACTCAATTTAGTTTCATCAGTCCACACCTTATTCCAAAATGGCTGTTTGTCCGATAACATATACCTCAAACAACTCTGTTTGTGGCATGTGCACAGAAAACTTCTTCGCATTACTCTCCCATACAGTATCACCTTGACTGAAATAGTTGAACAATGCAGTGACACCATCTGTAGCAAGATCTATTTGTGGGTCTTTGGAGCTGGTCTGTGGGTTGGGTTGACTCTTCTTACCATCCTTCTGTGCTTATCTAAGGATTTTTCTTGGCCTGCCACTCCAGACCTTTAGAACTTCTTGCCTGTGTAGTCTTGTTTCCTCACTATGTTTCTCACAGTGAAAGGCAACAGCTGAAAGTAATGACTTTTTGAATCCTTCTAAACCATGATGTTTGAACAATCTTTGCTTTCCAAATTTTGACAGTTGTTTTGAGGCTCCATGTTGGCATCTTCAGAGGGGCTGTCAGGTAGGCGAAGATTCGGCCGTATTCGGTCGAAAACTCGTCAATTCGGCTGTCGATTTCGCGTGACAATTGATGGTGACCTGAGCGGTGGGCCGTGCTGGGCGAAGAACTCAACAGATTATCCAACATGATCTTGCTACGATATTGTCACTGTGTCAGCGCGCGGGTACTGTAATGTGGTAATGCGGAAGAAACTTTCTGTGCATGCAATATGGGCACGATAATTCGACGAACTGGTGGTTATTCGGACATGACTTTCGAAACCGGCGGAAGCATTCAAGATGACACTGCTGCAATGAAATTGGTGTTCCATGCTATTGAGACTGTGTGGCCAGGTACTGCGTGAGGTTGTGTCAACAGTGCTTGCGAAATCGACGAAGTTGCCAGGCGCGGGCAACATTACTCTCAAGTCTAAGGCATTCATCTGAAAATACAACATTCTTGGAATCTGATCTGTGGTGTGTTGGGGCTATCAGCCATCAGCCTGACTGAACTGGAGATGTGAGAAGGGTCAATACTGTCGGCGATCCAGACCCTCGTTGGTATGGGAAGCCAGTCTGCGGGCAGTGGTATGTGCTTAATTTGCTGCTGGTTGGGCTTTCGATCATGTCACTGACGGTACGTCTGCTATGAATATGTTCGCTGGTGCTGTCAGTGTTTGGGAAGATGTGGTGTCGGGGTGCTGGGCCTCGGGTGGTGGAATTGACCAGTCGGTGCGCGGGCCTCCGCCCTCGCCACGTTGGTCTGGGGAGGAGACAGATAGTGAGGACCTCACCGTTCACCCAGAAACGAAACACACTGTAATGCTCTGCTGGTCTCACAATGATCGATTACTGTTTTCTCAAATGGATGAGACAACCTGGGCTCACTGCTGGTGGTCCTGTGAATAGCATGTGATATGGTTCATTGGGGTATATTTGGCATGCTCTTTTGCGGGCGGTACCGTGGGGCCTGAGATGGGGAAGACTTTGTGTTTCTTTCGTGCTAAGCTCAGCAGGTAATAAAGGGGAGAAGGTGTTTACCTGCTGAGCCTGCTTGTGCCGCGCGCAGGCCAGGCTTTCAGGCGGGCGGTGTGGTCGGCCTGGGCAGAAACTGCGTACACGCCTGCTGGTGGGACTGAGAATGTCGTGGACCTCGTTGACGAGCACCGTCAGCCCAGGCTGCTCTTCGTGGCTAGTGAACCAGAAGAACTGTTCGCAGCCGACGCTTTGGTTAACGCGATAACCTTTCCCAGGACTGTGCGGGTGGGGTGTCATGCATCCGTGTGTGAGCGTGGCGACGGTGCTGGCACGGCGAGCCTCGCGTGTCCTGCTTCAGGTACATAACGGGCTGTTCGTAAACTGGAGGCAACCTGTGTTTTGCTCTGGAGCACATAAGCCTGTTACATCCTTGGTCAGGGCACCACTCGAGTTATCTCTTGCATGAACAGCGGTGCTGTCACATATGTGGTCTTGAGGCCGATCTGATGTGCGGTCTGTGGTCGGCCCCTTTCAGCTGGCTAACGGACGCTGTGGTTGCCTCCGCATCTCGGTACACACGCATCCGGGAATCGGACCGAGTGGTGCTATTCATCGTTTATAAATAATGAAAAAGGCGACGATCTCTGCTGCTCTGACAATCCACACAGTAGATCACTGTCACTAAAGATGGTAGGCTACCACCTGTAGTAACTGTGATTTACAGAGTGAATTGAGCTACAGCTAATACTAGCACAGCAAGTGAAGTTAGCAACAAGGGGAGTTGCAGCAGCATCTGAATTTAGTTTTAACCAGAACATTTCATATTCTGTATATATAAGTACTCCTAGTACTTAGTGAACATCTTGTGCTCCTTCCATCTCAAGTTACAGGTAGCTGGGATTGCCACATCTTTCACAACTGCCCTCTTCTCCTTCTCCTGTGCTCCTTGTCAACTACCACTATGTCTGGTTGGTTAGCCAGCAGCTGCATGGACTTGGGACTTATAAACTATACTTGGCACAAATGTTCCTGTACACTGGCCACTTGGTTATCCCTCTCAGTGTTTGCTGTCCCAGCTTGCAGCTTACACCCTGCTGCTGTGCACTGGGCTGTCCCATGGGCATCTTAGCAAAGCCTTCATCTTGGGTCCTGTCTGCTGTGGTAGATTCCTGCTTGTACAGATATAGTGCTTATAGTGCTTGTGCTGCCATGATCAGAGCCTCTATGCTGTCCTTCTTACTTCTTCTGTCTGCTGATGACACATCCCATGGGGAGGCTTGATCTTCCACAGTATTTTCTCTTCCTCCTTATCACCCTTTGTCCTATACTGCCTGAAGCACCCTCTTAGTTCATCCCAGGGGTCATCTTCCTGATTTATTAATGGATGCTTCTTGCTTCATCTTGGATCATTGCTACATATTCATTTATAAAGTATTGGTGAGTACTTGCCCAATCCCAGCAGTATTATTCATTTATCTACAGTTGTTTCAATATTTCACGTCATTAGATGTGACCTAAGTGAGACCAATAGCAGAGGAAGAGAGGTGATAGAATGTCCCTTTGAGGTAAATATTAACACGCAGAGTTCTGTGTGTCTATGCTAGGGCACAGAGAGGTAGAAAGAGACAGAATGTTTTCCAGTGCTACCTGACCAATGGTTATCCAACTTACCAGTACCTCATTCCCTGCATTCAGTATCACCAGTGACTGTATGACAAAATGATGTGCAGTCGATACACACAGCACATTTTTAACTGAGTAATAAGCAAAAACTGTAGCTGATTTAAATCTGGCTTCAGTCTCCTTAGAAGTAATCATCTTGTGCAGCGATATGTTCGCTCCCAGTGCTCCTGACTCGCACTGGATTTGGGTGACCCTTCAGCTGGAATTTCATTTTGGGGAAGAACAAGTCACAGGAAGCCAAATCTGGCGAGTAGGGTGGGTGGTGGGTGCTGATTGTGTTGGTGCGCCCAAAAAACTCATTCAACGCGCTGTGAGCGAGCAAACTGTCATGATGGTGCAGTAGAATTCAGCGTTGACAATTTGACCCAGGGGGACAAATTAATGATGCACAACCCAGCGAATGACGACAAAAACATCTCCCTTCATTTTTTCTCTATTGACTGAGTCACTTCAGTGGGTGAGAGGGAACACTGTCTGAACTCTGCTGGATTTAGTTTGTTCATCTGATCACTGGTAATGGAAAACAAAAGTGACTGTACTATATCTCTATATTTCATCTTGTTGATCATCATTACATAATTTACCATCATCATAACACTGAAAGCTGGTATATCAACTGCTTAGTCATCATTTCACCTCAAATACAATGCACTGGAGACAATAAGAGCGCCACATAATTACATAACATCTGCTTAAAATGTTGAAAACTCACTATACTCACTATACTCGCTATACTGTTGAAAATTCAACTAGGTTTCTTTTCAGTTTTGAAGTTGTTGGAACAAAATGTGGGGCTAATCAAACAAGTGCTATTGTTTGCAGAAAATGGGGAGCACATAAGACCAACACTGATCTGAAATGATTTGACAAACACACAAACCAAGAATCTCCCTCAGAAGCTTATTAAAGTGCTTATTTCTTATTAGTAACTAATAGATTTTACCTTCATGTCTGCAACCATTTGGGAGAAAAAGTGTCACATTTCAGAAAAAATAAATCTATGCGAGCTCAAAACATTTAAAATTCCTGCTACAGACAACACAGTGTGACACTGAAACAAGCAAGCAGTGTACTCACCAATTATCACCAGGTACATCCCTGCCCAAAAATCAACAGTGGGTGACAGTTTGGACATGTATTTATCATCCATGTTTGTCCAGTCGGTGGTAAAAACAAACACACAAATTACTTCCAGTTGAAAAAAAAAAACACCTTTAAGACGTGCTGAAGTCTGGTCTCAAATGTACCTGAACTGAGTTTGAAAATGACTGAAAATGAGCATATTGTTGCTTGTCTCCTCTGTCAGCCCTCATATTCTCTCAGTACGACACAGCATCTGACATCTAATACGCAGGCATGAAAACCCGCCACATGGACAATTTAGTGTGCAGTACACAGTGGCACAAATGACTGACTCCCCTCCACCCTGGTACATTGGAAAACTGTGACCATGCACACCTCACACATACACACACGCTAATGCAGATTATAATTACTAACAATCACTTCATGGCACATTTTGCTCACCCCTATAAAAAAAACACTCCACTTACACACACACACACACACACACACACACACAGGCTTGCTCTACTAGTGTGAAAAGATTCAGTACATATCACTTATTAGTAAAAGCAGCAAAATTACAAAAGATAGTTTTTTTTATCTCTTACATTAATGAATGTGTCAAATGCCAAGTCACGTAAAACTAAATTAGGCTATTGTCATGGCATTATTTTTGTACCTTAATCATGACAAATGAAGAAGGGACTGAAGCTTTATTTTCTATTATGCTTTAGACTGAAGATTGAATTGCAGATACAATAGAATGGGATTAATATCTTAGTCAGGAGGATTTACAGTGCAAACCAGGCCACTGTCTGTCCATGAATATAATGTGTGTGTATATTTTACCATATGTGTGGATATAGAGGTGTAATTCTCAGAGAAAGAAAGCTGCATACAAACAACGTAACATTAAGTATATTCTTCACAATAAAATAACCCTTTTCCTGTACTCTGTGTTGCTAGACTGTATATAACAGTTTTTTTAACGATCATTTTAACACTTGTTTCAAAACCATGCCCACTGCTCAGTGAGCTAAAAAACACCAACAACTTTAAGCATTGCAAATTGCATAAATAAAGTGTGTCTGTATCCTCCACTTTGGCACAAATTTCTTTTGGGTTGCCATATGCTACATACTACAATGGCATTGTAATCTGAAAACAAAAAAACTAAGTAGTTACTTGTAGTAGCCCCAAGTAATACTGATCCATGGTGTCCTCTGTATTGTGCTAGTCACAGTAGTGTACGTACCACTTATACCACTACTGAGGTATACTATAATTGTATTTACAACACTAATACTATATGTATTAAATTGTTCCCAATAGTCTAGTCTCCTTATCTCATTGCTTTCCTCTTGGTTGTGCTACTTCCAATACAGTCTGTAAAGCTTTTATCCAATCAGATTTCAGCCCTGTGTTGCCAAGTAAAGACAGAAATCTGCCTTGGGGCCTTCAGAATCAACAGTGCAGGCCACTGTAATTCAAAATAAATATTTTTATAACATTGCTTTAGTAATGGCTTTTATTCTGGCTACACAGCATGCCTGTCTGTGATGCAAAGCTCTGTTATACCGCCTTTCTGTATATGTCTGTCAGTAATAGACATGGTTAACAACTAGGAAATTCCCTTAATGACGAAGTTTTAAAGTTTTTTTGTATTGACTCCAGGGATAACTGAATCTTTGACCCTGCTTAATGCCTGCAGCATGTCTTTACTTTGCACCTTCTCAACATTTATCCAAGTAATCTTTGCACCTTTTTATGTGTGAAAAGGGCAGTGAAAACATCAGAGTTCAGGGTGTAACTGCTGTGATCAACAATTATCATACTGTTGTATGCTGGCATATGCTACAGATCTAATTTTAATTTGCACACTGGTCTATGCATCAGCAGGAAAGAGTGAATGGGAATTTTCCAAGAATTCCTGAAGATTCTGTACACTAGTCAGTGGAGATTTCACATAGACCACATGTAGTGCTATTTCTGCAAATGTGTTAAAAGCAGTCACAGCGTGACACAGGATATCAGACCTTGCTAATGGAAGGTGAAAGAAGGGAATATGTCACATCTTTTTTTTTGTCCCTTCAATGTGATCTGTTTTACAAATTGGTAAGAAATTGATTTGCTATATATATGGGGCTCTTGTAGACATTGTATTTTATTGAAGATACATAAAAGCAGGTTTTAGTGTCATGCCACATGCCATAATATAGTATTCTTAAACCAATGATTAAAGACTGCTGAAAGTATGCATTGAAAACAACTGCACGCTTTGACATTGTTTATTTTTTCAAGCCATGGCACATATAAAGAACAATATAAAAAAGACCTGTAGTGGTGAACACATCCCTTGACTGCACCCACATCAATATCACTTAATGACTCTTCCAGTATCACCACATGCCTCATCCACTTACAGTACCAGTCATCTGTTGGCATACACCTTCTATTGCCATGCCAATAACTACTCTTCCTTACATGTGGCTTGTTTATAAAATGGTATTTCCATCACTCTCAGTTGTACTTTGTATTTAGTGTTAATTAGCAAATGGTAGCATGCTAATATCCATTTTTTGCATTTGGTATTTGCCCAATGAACCACAGATGCCTAATAGAAAGTTTCTTGGAATTTCAGGCCCCTTCTGTCAGCATGACTAATGAGCTATATATAAATTCATTTGTATCTATATGCACTGCGAAAGAGAGACTGGAAACGGGGAGAGAGAGTAGGGGAGTGACATGCAGTAAAGGTCAGAGCGGATGGGGAGTCGAACCAGGGTGCTGCTCAGGGCACTAAGGCCCATGCGGTACGCACTCAAGCCATTTGGCTATGGGGAGGCCCCTTGACAGGATTTTTATACATCAGAGGTTATAAAGAGGCCTTTCCCTGGTTTTCTTTTGTGTAAAAATAGGATTTTATAGGATCCCAAATAGCTGTTTCTGTTTTTCTAAGTCCCTGTGTGAACATGCTGATGTACTAAACTGTATGTGTCTCTGTCCAAATGTCCAAATAAAAAATAAAATGAGAGACACAAAGTTTTGTCTTGGTAGTCACACACAGCTTATGGGAAATTTAAGGACTGAAGATTTCAATATATATAATATTAAGTAGAGGAAAAATATGCATAAAAAATGAAAGACACAATAACACACACACAAAAAACCTTGTTCTATCTTCTGTTGTACATCAAAACAATTTCTTTAACAAAGCACTCTTTCCATGAACAGTGTTTTCCTCTATAATCTGTGGTTTTACCCCTTCTTCTGTATATTTTAGCTAAAGTCCTACTGTCCTTGAAAAGCTCCTAATCTTTTTCCATTAAGCTCATGACACTGTTAAATCCATGGCACTGCTATGTCAGAACTGAGCTATAAACACTGCAGATGGACACTTCTGTTGCCCTGTGTGAAAAACAAATCTTTAAGTCTTCAAGGAATGCTTTTGGGGGAAGAAAATCAATCATCAGTGGATCAATAACAGCTCATGCTTGTAATTATGTAGCATTCAAAACAGTCCTCCATGTCTCATAAGATAGAGCCTCACTAAAAATCATTCTTTCCCTTTCATAGTGTTCTTCCTAGATTCCTGTTAACTACAACTGTAATGTGCAGTGTCAATTCAGCGTAACAGAGCATCACAAGATCTCTGTTAAGTTAATCTGTCATCTGTGATACTAGCTCTCTATACACATCTTAAATTCACTCATGCAGTTATGTAGGAAACCATCAATATTAAGTGTTCAGTGGTCATTTACTTTGATGTTCTTCCGTCCAAAAACACAGCACCAGTTTACATTTAACTGATTTCTAAAAAAGGCAAAGCAATATCCTGTAACAAAAAATGTACCCATATCTTGGTGCACATTATCTGTTTGTTGCTCCCGTGTTGTGAAATCAAAAAGATTTGAACTATTAGTTTAATCTGATGAAATTGAGGCCTTTAAAGAGTTAATGATTGAAATGAGAGTTCTCGTGTGGACGAAAAGGGAAAGAACAATGATATGATGTGATGTTGGGTGAGATGTGAAGCACACTATAAGGGAAACCAGTTCTGACAGC